>JAMKQA010002067.1:0-29037 GCA_024699735.1 Posidonia australis | reverse complement strand
GGGGCTTTTATTAAAGTTTTAAACTCAGGAAACATTGTTTTAAATGTTCAGGGTAAAAAATGCAATATTTTCAGTTAAAACTTTATTCGAAACATTTTAGAAAAATGAGTGCAGGACCTATATGAAATAAAAGGACCAGAAAGTAATTCCATAAGGACCTATTTGCAATAAAAACATAAACTCCGGATTTTATTTAAAATAAAAGTTTAAATGTTTTGAAAACTAAAAAAAAGATCGACGATCGCCGGCGATAGAGCTCGCCGCCGGCGACCATCAGGGGGCACCAAAAAGAGCTCCCCGGACGTTCGATCTCAAATCTGACTTCGGGGAAAGCACGAAGAGGACATTCCAGGAAGATCCAACAGAGCGGATCGAAGGCGTGACGGCCTGAAGTGGCCACCCACCTCGAGCTCCGGCGAGGGGCCTCTAACGGCGCAAGAGAAGACGGTGGCGCGGCTGGCGGTGATCCGGAGGCTGGAGCGGCACGGCGGAGTCCCGAGGAGCGTCGATATGGTCACGACGAAAATGGTGAATCCGGAGGAAGAGACTAGACCCAGAAACACCAAGGTAAGATAAAAAAGATAAGAAAAGGAGTCACCACCTAGTCTTTTAATGGAAAGACGAGGAAAACCAAAAAACATACGAAAACTGGGAAGCAAACAAGATGCAAAATCTATGTGTGTGTTTTGTGCCTAATAGACAATACACAAATGAATGTGGGCCAGAGAAAGTGTAAGGATTCTGGTTACGCATGGGGAAGGGGTTAGGCACCCCCATGCGCCTGAGAAAACTCTATCTTTCTAGGTTTCCCTATTGTCAATGGTCTATGGATGTATGCTTGCTTATTCTATATGCCCATTCTAAATATGACTGAAACATGACAAATCAAAGCAAAGAAATAAAAGGAAAAAAGTTAATCCAAGGGTCAAATGTAGGCATTGAGAATGCTGCTTTACTGTACGCCCTTGGGCGATGAGGAAAATCTTGAAAATCAAGAAATTCTCGAAAAGCGTCTCACAAATCAGAGGAAATTCGAATAAATCCGAGAAAATCAAAAAGGGAAAATAATCCTCATTTCGGGACCATTTCGGCTTTGTCAGGCCTTTTACTATATGCCATCGGGCGATGGAAAACCAAAACAAATCAAAAGGGGGAAAATCGGGAGAATCCAGGGAGCAACGAGAAAACCAAGTTAGAAACAAGCTAGGAAAGCGTGCTCAAAGCAAGGAAGGAAAGGCAAGAAAACATGTGCGGAAAGATGTGAAAAAATTGTGAAAAATGCATATGTGAGTGTAAATAGTGAGAATTCCAGGAGCCTTTGTGCAAAAAACCCAAATTCTGATTAAACCTATTGTTTTAAAGCCCAAATCATCAAAAATACATAGGAAAACACATTCGATGCAATTATAAAGAAATCTAGGGTCAAATGTGAAAATATGGGCAATCCTAGTCAAAATGAAGTTTCCTAGGGGTCAAAATGCAATTTTACCACTAAAACATGAATTTAAAACAATTCAGTGGAAATTCAGGGTAAAATATGTAAGAAAAATGATTCAGGAAAGTTTCAGAAAGTATCAGGGGCAAAACCGTCATTTTACCCTTGAAAGCAAGCATTCAGAGTAAATTCTGTGAAATACAGGGGCTAAATTGCAATTTAACTAGCAAAAATAAGCATTCGGGAGAATTTCAGAAGAATACAGGGGCTTTTATGCAAAATTGTTGGATTAAAAAGCATGAAAAGAAATCTAGGGGGCTTTTGTTAAATTCTTAAACTTGGAAAACATTATTTTAAATGTTTAAGGGGGTAAATGCAATATTTTCAATGAAAACTTTATTCAAATGATTTATGAAAAAATGATGAAGGACCTATATGTAAGAAAAGGACCTATTCATAATACAAAAAGGATCTGAATGCAAGGAAAACATAGTTTCAGAACTTCATTAAAATAAAACGTTTTAAAATTGTTTTAAAAGAACGACAGTCGCCGGCAACGATACTCTGCCGCCGAAGACCGCCGGAGGGGGCCATCAGAGGCCCTCCCATGGTTTGGTCTGAGATTAGACTTCACGAGAGGCAAGAAGAAGATGAGGGAAGATAATCCATCGGAGTGGATCGAGCATCTAATGGTGGGAGCGGGCCTCCCACCTACCTAGCCATCGAGGTGCTCCGACGATGGCGTCAGAGAAGAAGGAGGTCTGTCGGGGCTGCGGCGCGGCAATCCAGCGGTCGTGGAGGCTTTGTGGAGCATCGAGGAGTGTCCACGCTTCACCTGGAGCAGAAGGGAGGAGGATGAAGCGGCGGTGAGCTTCGACAGTCGTTGACGGCGTCCTCTCCAACGAGCGTGGCTGCTACGTTGATCAAGAGCTCGTGGCACGATTCAGGATGCTCCGGAGGCTTTGTGGAGCATCGGGGAGTGTTGCTGGACCATCGGAGGAGCTTCGAGCAACTGGGGGCATGCGATCCTCCACTGGAGTGGTCGTCTTCTCCGGCAACGGTTGGATTGACGTGTCTCCGGCGATCTTCGTGCGAAGCTATCTAGAGGTGATGAAGCGGCAATCCAGGGAGTGGAGAAGCTCGAGGATGACCAGGGAAGGAAGATAGGACCTACTAGGGGCCAGGACCATGCCCTAGACCACCCTCCAACCTATATCGCGGAAAAACGGCATCGGTGAGCTCTGGGGAGCATTTCTGTCCAAAGAAAACCCCTGAATTGCTCGGAATTGATCCAGAAAGAGAGGGGATCCTAGGAAGCAATGTTTGAAACTATAGGAGGTCTGAAGAGAGCGTACCTGGCCTGACGACGTGAGGCTCCTTCACAGCTCACCGGAGTGTCAGAATTCTCCACCTCTCCTTCTCGCGAGCTCCCCTTTCTCTCTGGAATTCTCTAGCACTCTCAACCCTCTACCTCTCTCTCACCAAAAGTCTCTTAAAAACTTGGCCTCTACCCCACCTTTTATAGGCAAAGAAACCCAATGACCCAACCCATAACAATCCACTAACAGACCTAACAAACCACTAACTAACTACCTAACTCACTAACTAATCGAACACTCCCCTAACAAACCAACAGAAACCCAAACCATTGCCTCCCTGTTGCCCTCTTTGTCGCCTTGATCGCCGACAAGGATCAATAGTGATCCAAGCTCAACGGCAGCACATCAATGGCCCTGGCTACTCTGGCTCGTGCTGGATCAGTGGGGTTTGAGCTGGGGAAATGGCTGATGAAACCAGTAGGGCAGAGATGGGTTCAGTGGCTCGTTTGTGAGAGGAATAAGGAGAAGGAATGGGTTCAATGGTTGAATCTGTAGAGAAGAAATGGGGTGTGGGATTTGTATTTTTTGGTAAAAAAATCAATAAATGAAGAAGGAAAATAATGGTTACAGAGAGGAAGAAATGCGGTGTTGGGTTGGAAATTCCATGAAAATGGAGGAGAAAATAAAGAACATGTAGAAGGAGGAATAAGGTGTAAAATTGTTGTGGGCCTTAATGGACTTTGGGGCCAAAGTGGGCTCAATTGGGCTTAATGGGCCTTGTGGGCCTCCATTGGCCTAATGGGCTTCAATTGGGCTTAATGGGCCTATGTGGGCCTCCATGTTCCAAATGGGCTTTAATGGGCCCAAATGACTTAAATGGGCCTTTATGAAATTAAATGGGCCTAAATAGGTCTTGTGGGCGCAACAGATTCAATTAAGGTTACAGCTCAGCCACCACATCTCCATCTTGCAAAATTGGGAATTAGAGTGTCTATAGATGCCTCTCCCTGAGCGAGGTCAAAGGACGAGTAGAACTTAGACCGATGCTCAGGGTTGACAAAGACACCCCACCTGTAGCCATAAGAATGAGTTAGTTACCGACAACCAACCACCAGTCGGTGAATGCACTAGAGACCCCAATGCCATAGCTGAGGCCAAATACTAGAGAAAACAACACAGATGACCAAATATTGACAAGTTGACGACCAATCAGCTCCTAAAAGACATGACTGGTTATCATACTTGTCGAGAAAAGCGCCGAACAAGACTCACGGTGCTTGCCGACCAGGATGTGACTGGTCACGGAAGTCATCCGGATAGTTCGGGCTACCAGCCGATGAAAGGGGAAAGAAATGAAGAGAGTGGGGAATCCATCAGGCACCATAGGGATAGCCCGAGTAGTTCGGGATACCAGCCTAAGAAAGACTCGACACAAGACTCAAAGAAAAAAACCTAGTAAAAGAAGACAAAGCAGAAAAAGCGAATCAGCCAATCGAGAAGCAGGCGGTGTTGGCTCGGGAAAAAGATAAGCAAACACATCATCCGAGAAGCAAGCAATGACGGTTCAGAGGGAGGACAACCGAACACATCATCTGAGAAGCAGACGGTGATGGTTCAGAGATCTGAAAAGCAGACTCGCCAATCGAGAGGTTGTCGATGACGGTCTAGGGGGAGGATAAACAAACACATCATCCGAGAAGCAGGCGGAGATGGTTCGGAGATCCAAGAAAGCAGACACGCCAACTGAGACGCTGTCAGCGACGGCCTAGGGGAGGACAACCAAACACATCAACCGAGAAGCAGGCGGTGATGGTTCGGAAATCCAGAAAATGGACACGCCAACCAAGAGGCTGTCGGTGACGGTCCAGGGGAAGGATAACCAAACACATCACCCGAGTAGCAGGCAGTGATGGTTCGAAAATCTGAGAAGCGAACCAGGAAAGCAGACTTGCCAACCGAGAGGCTGTCGGTGACAACCCAAGGGGAGAACAACCAAACGCATCATCTGAGAAGCAAGCAGTGATGGTTTGGAGGTCTGAAAAGCGGACATGCCATCCAAGAGGCTGTCAGTGACGGTCCAGAGGGAGGACAACTGAACACATCATCCAAGAAGCAGACGATGATGGTTCGGAGAACCGAAAAGTAGACTCGGCAACCAATAGGCTATCAGTGATGGTCCAGAGGGAGGACAACCAAACACATCATCCGAGAAGTAGGTGGAGATGGTTTGGAGATCTAGGAAAGTGGACATGCCAACCGAGAGACTGTCGGTGATGGCTTAAGGGGAGAACAACCAAGCACATCATCCGAGAAGCAAGCAGTGATGGTTCAGAGGTTCGGAAAGCAGACATGCCAACCGAGAGGCTGTCGGTGACAGTCCAGGGGAAGGATAACCAAACACATCATCCGAGAAGCAGGCGGTGATGGTTCGGAGATCCAGAAAGCGGACATGCCAACCAAGAGGTTGTCGGTGACGGTCCAGGGGAAGGATAACCAAACACATCATCCAAGAAGCAGGTAGTGATGGTTCGGAGAACTGGAAAGCAGACACACCAACCGAAAGGCTGTTAGTGACGGTCTAGGGGAAGGATAACCAAACACATCATCCGAGAAGTAGGCGGTGATGGTTCAGAGATCCGGAAAGCAGAAACAACAACTAAGAGGCTATCAGTGATGGTCCAGAGAGAGGACATCCAAACACATCATCCGAGAAGCAGTCGGTGATGGTTCGAAAATCAGAATAGCGAAGATGCCAACCGAGGCTTTCGGTGACGGTCCAGAGGGAGGACAATCAAACACATCATCCGAGAAGCTGGCGGAGATGGTTCGGAGATCTGAGAAGACGGACACGCCAACTGAGAGGCTATCGGTGATAGTCTAGAGGAAGGATAACCAAACATATCATCCGAGAAGTAGGTGGTGATGGTTTAGAAATCCAAGAAGCGGACTAGGAAAGCAGACTCGCCAACCGAGAGGCTGACGGTGACGGCCCAGGGGGAGAACAACCAAACACATCATCCGAGAAGCAAGCGGTGATGGTTCGGAGGTCTAGAAAGTGGACACGCCAATCGAGAGGATGTCGGTGACAGTCCAGGGGAAGGATAACAAAACACATCATCCAAGAAGCAGGCGGTGATGTTTCAGAGATCTGGAAAGCGGACACACCAACCGAGAGGCTGTCGATGACTGTCCAGGGCAAGGATAACCAAACACATCATCCGAGAAGTAGGCGGTGATGGTTCGGAGATCCAAAAAGCCGACACGTCAACTGAGAGGATGTTAGTGACGGTCTAGAGGGAGGACAACCAAACACATCATCCGAGAAGCAGTCGGTGATGGTTCGGAAATCCGAAGAGCGGACACGCCAACCGAGAGGATGTCGGTGACGGTCCAGAGGGAGGACAACCAAACAAATCATTCAAGAAGCTGGCTAAAATGGTTTGGAGATCCAAGAAGACAGACACGCCAACTGAGAGGCTATTGGTGATGGTCCAGAGGAAGGATAACCAAACACATCATCCGAGAAGCAGGCAGTGATGGTTCGGAAATACGAGAAGCGGATCAAGAAAGCGGACTCACCAACCGAGAGGCTGTCGGTGATGGCCCACGGGGAGAACAACCAAACACATCATCCAGGGGAAGGATAACAAAACACATCATCCAAGAAGCAGGCGGTGATGGTTTGGAAATCCGAAAAGTGGACACGCTAACCGAGAGGCTGTCGGTGAAGGTCCAGGGGAAGGATAACCAAACACATCATCCGAAAAGCAAGCGGTGATGGTTCGGAGATCTGGAAAGCGGACACGCCAACTGAGAGGTTGTTAGTGACGGTCCAGAGAGAGGACAACCGAACACATCATCCGAGAAGTAGTCAATGATGGTTTGGAAATCCGAAAAGCGGACACGCCAACTGAGAGGTTATCGATGACGGTCCAGAGGGAGGACAACCAAACACATCATCCGAGAAGTTGTCGATGATGGTTCGGAATTCCAAAGAGCGGACACACCAATCGAGAGATTGTCGGTGACTGTTTAGAGGGAGGACAACCAAACACATCATCCAAGAAGTAGGCAGAGATGGTTGAGAGATCCAGGAAAATGGACACACTAACCGAGAGGCTGTCAGTGACGGTCCAGAGGGAGAGATACCAAGAGGCAAATGACACAATACCGATGTCAAGAAAAATGATACCAAAAGGCAGCTGACAGCCCTTGGTATCGGAAAGCTAAAAAAGTTGTTGAAAGAAGGAACAAAAGAAAGCTGGGGGGCCTAGATAATTGGTTTAGCCAAAAGTTTGCCAAAGGGACCTTATTGAAGTACTAGTGCACCCTGGATCATCACAACTGTGGGGAATGTCAGTTGAAATGGTACAATCCTGCTGCAGTTGTTATTTTGTAGGAGCCATTATGAATGTCATTTCTCTATACGAATGTGCACCTGACCATCGTTTGGACAATAACTCGCACCAAGCGTTCTCAAAATAGTCCTCCTTTCCACAAAGCAGCTTACATGCCCCTGGTCAAAAGCTCTAGATCAGTTACATAGCAAATTGATGTTCTATCAGGCGCATGATATGTGACTTTCGACTAAAGTGCAACTGACATGCCCCTAGTCGAAGGCTTTTGGCAAGAACTCCTATTAAACAAGTCCATATGCAAACAAAAAGAAGTCATCGAAGCAAAACTGTGATGATTATGGCTATCACGGTGGACTCTGTTATTGTCAGCAATTCAACTATTTAAGAATGACCTATTTTGTTTGATGAAGAAATACATGCCTTGTGATTTTAGTGCTTGTTATCTACATTTACATTCACTATCTAGACCGTCTGCTTGTTTAGTTCAGCATTTTGTTTTCCCTCAGTTAGGTTGGAAAGCTGTATGCTTGTTAGAGGAGGATGACACCTTCGACTCAATTACCACTATAGAGACTGGCATGTCGTTAGGTGGCTCTCGCTGGGTAGTGGTGGCACTTGAACTCACGGTAAGGTATTGTGATGGACCTAGCTCCATGCCAAACTCTTTAAGGTCTTGCACCTGCTTTTTTTCCTTTTTGACGTCATTGTTTTTTTTTTTTTACTCCCTCATAGACGTGCGGTTTCACTCTAACCTTGTCTTGGAGGTAATGAGCGCCCGATCTATTCAGGAGGCCTTTATTGTAAGAGGGCGGGTCAGTCCCTCAAAGGTATGATTTTACTGGCGCATACTGCAACTCCCTTCCAAGGTATGGTAAGGGTAGAGCTACAACGCACACCTCTCACTCATGGGCTGACTTCTGTGTTCGCCTTCTGTCTTCTCTATTCTTTTATGCCCTTGCGAATGTATGCTTTCTTTTCTGGCTCACACTCTCAGTCACACCTAACATTTTATCTCCCTCTTGGTGGTGCAGGATCCTTGCAGAGCTTGGACATTTTCATCTAGCTTTGATGTTCGATGGTTTTCTTGCTAACCTGGTTGTTTGAGTAGTGACAACTGAGGAGGGATAACCCATTCTGACATTGGCGAGCTTTTTCGATTTTCATCATTGGGCAGAATGTTAATGACAAGCAAACTACCCTCCTAATTGTTCTGGATGTTTTTCTTCTGTTTTATGTTTTTCTTTTTCGTTTTGTTTTTATCTTTTGTGCTTTTTTTTTTGTGTTTTGATATATGGTGATGCAAAAAGAAAACAAAGGAAACACAGGAAAAGGATACAACTCTTGTCCTTGTTGTTGTTGTTTTGCCGATGCCATTAGGGTTTATGAGAACTCCTTGTAGTGCCACTGGAAATCAGAATCAAGGTAGGTGTATCTGAGGCCATCAAAAGCATTATTGGAACCACGACTGTCACTGTGAATGTTGAATCTGCTGATGGCATTAATATTGTATCTCTGTTGAAACTGATATCAACTATGTCGGCTGTCTCCCACTTGATCCAGGGTATTTGCACGTGTTGGGTTAGATCAACGCATGGCAAACTGGCAAACTGGCAAACTTTAGGTTGGACCACCCCACAGGGGAACAAGAACAAGAGTGGTGCATATGAGTGTCGTCGGATGGAACTAAGAAAAGACAAGAACAAACTAGGCAAAAGAAGAACCAGAACAAAAGCAACAAACATGAATGTCACGGAAAAGACAAAAGAACAACCTAGGCTAAAGAGGCCCGATGGATTCCCCGGAAAAGAACTAGGAAAAGACAAAAGAAAGGAAAACCCCAAGTTCATACATCCTCAAAGCTTGCAGGCTCAGATGAGGAGAGGTTGGCTACACTAGGGTATGCAGATGTTGATGCAAGTGTGGGTACTGCCTCCTGCGCATTGATGACAATAGCTCCTTTGTCGATCAAGCTCTGAACAACATCCCGGAAGGTGTGGCAATTATCAGTCGAGTGCCCCAGGGCTCGATGATAATCACACTGCGCTCCTACATCGTACCACTTTGGGAGTGGATTCGGTGGTTGACGAGGATCTAGTAGTCGCAGAAGTGACACGATCCGAGGGAACAGGGCACTCAATGGCCTTCCAAGCGGAGTGAAGTCACTTTCTAAGCGCGACAGCGCCTCTGCTTGGGTTTTTGTTCCTATCGAACTGGCGCGACGTGATGCACTTGTTCAACAGTGGAGTGTGTGTATGTGGTGTGTGGAGAACTAGGTGCAAATGCTAATTGATTCTGTTCAGGCTGGCTCTTCATTCCAGTAGGCTTCTCAGAAGGCTTGATGAATGCAACGGCTGCCCTCTTGACGTTGCCCGTGTTGACAGTGTTGCTATTGAAGTTGCTGCCAGAAGAAGCAGCCTGCTTGGCGAATGTAGAGAATGTAGGGAAGTTCCCACCTTTCAACAAACTCTCCACGCGAGTGCCAGCCCGAATCAGAGATGCAAAAGTAGTGATGGGTTGAATGCTGAGCAGGGCCCCAGTCGTTGGTTGTTCTCCTTTTATTATGATCTCGATAGACTCCTCATCGAAGGGTCTATTCTTGACTTGGGAGGCTAGTGTACACCAACGACCGACATACTTCCCAAATGATTCGTGAGGGCCTTGTCAGATTGCGACCAGATCTTCTCGCTTAGGGATCAAGTCGAGGTTGAAGGAGTATTGCTCCAGGAACGCCATAGAGAGGTCGTTCCAAGTCTAGATAGAGGCCATGTCGAGGGATGTGAACCATCTAAGTGTCGGCTATGTCAGACTTTTCTAGAACAAGTGGATCAGAAGCCTTTCATCGCCATGAAGTTGCGTGAGGTCTCCGCAATACGCCTTCAAATGAGATATTGGGCAGCCACTATCATTATATTTTTCAAATTCCGGGATGTGGAAATTCGAGGGGAGTGTCGCCTCTGGAAAATAGCAGAGATACCGGAATTGGTAGGACTGGTGTTCCCCGGCTTGCACTTGACAAAGTGCTCTTTCTAGATCACCAATCCTTGCAAGGAGAGCGTCTGAAGTTGCTGCTAATGAGGCAGGAGCAGTTGATGCAGGTTCCACGTATGTCGTATGGGTCGCGCGTGTGCGCTCCTTCGGATCCACCCTAACGCCTTCTGGTGTCAAGGCATAAGGGCCAGCATACCTGTGCGTAGGTGCTGAGTGTAAAGATGTCATGCATGGATGAGCCTGAATCTGATGCAAAGGGAATGAATGCATTGCATGTTGTGTCGTGCATGGTGCAGAGTGAGGGAGCAATAGTTGCTGTACAGGTACGATTCCAGGCAACGAACTCGAGGCATACTGCTCCCCAGCCAGCCCAAACAACTGGCCACCAGGTGATGGAGTCACATGCTGTGCATAGTGCAATGAGTGTGCAGGAGGCAATGATGATGCCCTCATCGCCGGAACAGTGAAGAACAGAGGCGATGGTATGGGTGATAGTGCAGTGGGAGCCTGCAACGCTAAGGTAGTCTGCATCGAAACCTCTGTGGTTAAGGGAAAAGGAGCAGAAGTAAGACCAGGATACAGAGCCAAGCATTGTAGCCTCCTCACAAGAGCCATCAGATGCTGTGGTTGCATGGTAGAAGACCCACTGACGGATGGGTCAAACGGCAAGAGCGAGAAAGGGACGGACCTATGGCAGAAGTAGCCGCAGCCGACTGAATTCCTGGAACAGGAAAGCCAGAGGAAGGAGGTGCATTTGGCACTTCTGGAACCTGGGTAGAGATCATGGATTCGGCGACAGGTTCCTGAGTGAAGAGTGCCTGTGAATGCCCCAAAGTGGGTACATAATCTCCTTGAACTCCAAAACGGAAAGTATAGAGGGAAGGGAAATCAGCCGAAGTGAAAGATAGAGTAACCGAATCCGGAATTTCCTCTAGGACAACAACCGGGGGCTCACTGGTCAGTTGGGCCATGGCTGACCACGAGCGAAAATGAATGGAGCTGCAGCAAAGATGAATGCATGAGCTCTAAGACGAACTACAGTAAAAAAGTGACCAATAGCTCAGAAAAGGTAAGAAAACACAACCACAAGAGGCCGCCCACGATGGAGACATTAGAGCTCCTAGCTGAGGACCTTTCAACAAGCTACCTGAGAAAACTGGCAAGAGAAGTAGGTATCAGAACTAGGACAATGACGCAAAGAAAAATGGGAGTTATTAGGGTTGCATGCCATGACACACAATGCAGATGAATGCCACTAACATGCTCTCTCTCTTACCATGCATATCCCATATGGGGTTGACCACACGGGACGCACTCATGGTTTTAGGTTTTTAGACTCTGGTCAGAAAGTAAGGTCCCTGTTCTAAATCTTGGCCAAAGAGCAGGCAGGGAACAGGTGGTGCGTTGGTGTCCTTGTCTCCTGCAGTAGCAAGGAGCTGTACCCTCTACTAGCACCAACACGACCCCAGACGAGGGGGGACAAACTAACAACACGCTCTACGCCAATGCTATAGAATGGGCTTCTAGGATCATCCTTCACAAACTATGGGTAGACCCAGAGGTGAAGATGCATGCCCTATATGATCAAACATGTGATATGCTTTGGTGTCTTTTACTTGCGATTTATTAAACTAGAGGTGATTATGAGCATTTGTGTCTAGTTATGCCTTATTAATTGTTCGTCTGAGTTTGTGTGTTTTATTTTAACCAGATAGGGAGGCAAACATGTCTCTACTCTCCTAATCATGGAAAATTCAAATAAAAGGAAAAACATACAAACGTGGCATCTAAACAAGTCAGACAAAAGGCATGAACATGGCATGTGCTGGTGTAGTGCTCAAGTAGGTGAACAAAAGCAAGTATCGACAAACAAAGCATGAATTAAGTCATGTGCATGTGCGGTGGCATAGCAATAGTGTAAAGAAGGCTAAAAAAGGCATGTTCAGTCAAATATGTGCAAGTAACAGAACAAGCAAGCAAGCATAACGTAAACAGACCAAGGACAAGTAGGGAAACCAGAATGAAAGCTAGAATCTGGTTATTCCCAGTGGACTCGCCAGTTCTTGCGACCATGTCGGTAGAACCCTTGCACGGCTCTCCTCCTACCAAGTGCGTGGAAGCACACGAGGAGATCCGATATGGTCACGGCGACGATGGTGAATCCTAAGGAAGAGACTAGACCCAGAAACACCAAAGGAACATAAAAAGGATAAGGAAAGGAGTCGCCACCTAGTCTTTTAATGGAAAGACGAGGAAAACCAAAAAACACAAGAAAACTGGGAAGCAAACAAGATGCAGAATGTATGTGTGTGCTTCGTGCCTAATGGACAATGCACAAATGAATGCGGGCTAAAGAAAAGATAAGGATTCTAATTACGCATAGGGAAGGGGTTAGGCACCCCCATGCGTTGAGAAAACTCGGTCTTTCTAGGTTTCCCTATTGTCAATGGTCTATGGATGTATGCTTGCTTATTCTATATGGCCATGCTAAATGTGACTGAAACATGCCAAATCAAAGCAAAGAAATAAAGGGAAAAAAGCTAATCCGAGGGTCAAATGTAGGCATTGAGAATGGCGCTTTATTGTACGCCCTTGGGTGATGAGGAAAATCGTGAAAATCAAGAAATTCTCGGAAAGCGTCTCGTAAATCAGCAAAAATTTGAATAAATCCGAGAAAATCAAAAAGGGGAAAATAATCCTCATTTCGAGACCATGTCGGCTTTGTCAGGCCTTTTACTCTATGCTCTCGGGTGATGGAAAACCAAAACAAATCTAAAGGCGAAAAAACCAGGAGAATCCAGGAAGTAGCGAGAAAACCAAGCTAGGAAAGCGTGCACAAAGCAAGGAAGGAAAGGCAAGAAAAATTGTGCGGAAAGATGTGAAAAAGTGTGCAAACTGCATATGTGAGTGTAAATAGTGAAAATTTCAGGGGCCTTTATGCAAAAAACCCAAATTCTAATTAAAACTAATATTCTGAAGCCCAAATCATCAAAAATAGATAGAAAACACATTCTATGCAATTATGAAGAAATCTAGGGTGAAATGTGCAGATATGTGCAATCCTAGTCAAAATGAAGTTTCTTAGGGGTCAAAATGCAATTTTACCACTAAAACATGAATTTAAAACAATTCAGTGGAAATTCAGGGTAAAATATGTAATAAAAATGATTCAGGAAAGTTTCAGAAAGTATCAGGGGCAAAACAGTCATTTTACCCTCGAAAACAGGCAATCAGAGTAAATTCTGTGAAATACAGGGGCTAAATTGCAATGTAACCAACAAAAATAAGCATTCTGGAGAATTTCAGAAGAATACAAGGGCTTTTATGCAAAATTGTTGGATTAAAAAACATGAAAAGAAATCCATGGAGCTTTTGTTAAATTCTTAAACCTGGAAAACATTATTTTAAATGTTTAAGGGGGTAAATAAAATATTTTCAATGAAAACTTTATTCAAACGATTTATGAAAAAATGATGAAGGACCTATATGTAAGAAAAGGACCTATTTGTAATACAAAAAGGATCTGAATGCAAGGAAAACATAGTTTCAGAACTTCATTAAAATAAAACGTTTTTAAATTGTTTTAAAAGAAAAAAAAATGACAGTCGCTGGCGATAGTGCTCCGCCGCCGACGACCGTCGGAGGGGGCCATTAGAGGCCTTCCCATGGTCTAATCTGAGATCAGACTTCACAGGAGGCAAGAAGAAGATGAGGAAAGATAATCCATCGGAGTGGATCGAGCATCTAACGGTGGGAGCGGTTCTCCCACCTACCTCGCCGTCAAGGTGCTCCGGCAACGGCGTCGAAGAAGAAGGAGGTCTGTCGGGGCTACGGCACGGCAATCCAGCGGTCGTGGAGGCTTCGTGTAGCATCAGGGAGTGTCCACGCTTCTCCTGGAGCAGAAGGGAGGAGGATGAAGCGGTGGTGAGCTCCGACAGTCATCGACGGCGTCCTCTCCGACGAGCGTGGCTGCTACGGTGATCCTGAGCTCGTTGAGCAATTCAAGAGGCTCCAGAGGCTTCGTGGAGCATCGGGGAGTGTTGCTGGACCGTCATAGGAGCTTGGAGCAGCGAGGGGCATGCCATTCTCCACTGGAGCGGTCGTCTTCTCTGGCGACGGCTGGATTGGCGTGTCTCCGGTGATCTTCGTGCGGAGCTGTCTAGAGGTGATGGAGCGGCAATGCTAGGAGAGGAGAAGCTCGAGGATGACCAAGGGATGAAGATAGGACCTACTAGAGGCCAAGACCATGCCCTGGACCACCCTCCCACCTATATCGCTGGAAAACGGCGACGGCGAGCTCCGAGGAGCAATTGTGTCTAGAGAAAACCCCTGAATTGCTCGGAATTGATCCAGAAAGAGAGAGGGGATCCTAGGAAGCAATGTTTGAAACTAAAGGAGGTCTGAAGAGAGCGTACCTAGCCTGACGACGTGAGGCTCCTTCACAGCTCGCCGGAGTGTCTGAATTCTCCTCCTCTCCTTCCCGCGAGCTCCCCTTTCTCTCTAGAATTCTCTGGCACTGTCTACTCTCCACCTCTCTCCCGCCAAAAGTCTCTTAAAAACTCTGCCTCTACCCCTTCTTTTATAGGCAGAGAAACCCAATGACCCAACCCATAACAGTCCACTAACTGACCTAACAAACCACTAACTAACTACCTTACTCACTAACTAATCGAACACTCCCCTAACAAACCAACAGAAACCCAAACCGTTGCCTCCCTGCTGCCCTCTCTGTCCCCTTGATCGCCAACAAGGATCTACAGTGATCCAAGCTCAACGGTGGCACATCAATGGCCCTGGCTACTCTGGCTCGTGCTGGATCAGTAGGGCTTGAGCTGGGGAAATGGCTGATGAAACCAGTAGGGCAGAGATGGGTTCAGTGACTCGTTTGTGAGAGGAAAAAGGAGAAGGAATGGGTCCAATGGTTGAATCAATAGAGAAGAAATGGGGTGTGGGATTTGTATTTTTTGGTAAAAAAATCGGTAAATGTAGAAGGAAAATAATGAATACAGAGAGGAAGAAATGAGGTGTTGGGTTGGAAATTCCATGAAAATGAAGGAGAAAATAAAGAACATGTAGAAGGAGGAATAAGGTGTAAAATTGTTATGGGCCTTAATGGACTTTGGAGCCAAAGTGGGCTCAATTGAGCTTAATGAGCCTATGTGGGCCTAATGGGCTTCAATTAGGCTTAATGGGCCTCCATGGGCCTAATGGGTTTTAATGGGCCCAAATGACTTAAAAAGGCCTTTATGGAATTAAATGGGCCTAAATAGGTCTTGTGGGCCCAAGTGGGCTCAACGGATTCAATTAGGGTTAAAGCTCAGCCACCACATCTCCATCCTACAAAATTGGGAAATTGGGGTGTCTACACCGTCGCCTGACCTTGCATATTATCTGTTTTAGCATTCCTTGTCCTTGATTTATGTGTGTTCATTTGATCGAATAAGCTTCGATTAGTGTTTTCTTGTCTTTTCTACAGCAGTATGGCATTAAACATTGTGCCCATTCGAGCATACATCAATGACATTCATACATTGCATATCGCCCAAGGACGTACAATGACTGCCATAATCGCTTATATCATGTCCCGAACCAGTTTTCATCCATTGCATGTTGCATATCGCCCTAGGGTGTATAGTGAATAGCATTCATGCTAACATAATGTCATGAACATCCATTGCATGCTTCGTATTGCCCCAGGGTGTACAGTGAATAACATTCATTTGGATTTCTCGTATTCATCTTTAGGGCAAGGATGTTTACTGTATCGAGCTCTTATGGACCATCGGTCTAGAACTCGTACAGCATGGCTGAGCATTAGTTTGCATGGTTTTTATCCCTACCATTTCATTTGTTTTCGCATAGCATGAAGCATGCATCTATCTTAGACACAAGCAAGCATACATTCGCATTTGCCACACATACGAATAGAAAAGCATAGAAAGACCAATTTTTCGGGAATACAGGGGTACCTAACACCTTCCTCGTGTGTAACAGGAGTCCTTACTCATTTCTCTACTTGCAATGACTTATGTGTTATCCATTGGCGTTGGAGTCATTTCTTTCGTTCTTTTGATTTTTGTTGCATCGTGTTGTATTTTTTCGGTTTTCATTATCTTTCTGTTAAATAGACTAGGTGACGACTCCCTTTATCCATTTGTTTTGTTTTTATAAGCTTTCCGATGTTTTCGAGTTGAGTGTCCCTTTCCTCGGACTCATTACTCCTCGCCGTGGCCCTATCGATCACCCCCTTCGTGTCGGCATGGTCATAGTGCCTAAGATATTTTTTGTCTTCTCTGTGACTTTAGCACAATATCCACGTGAAATTTGTGAAGGGCTGTCAGGTGTAACATTATAAAGAAGGGGGTGGCATAATGGAGGGACATTCATGCATATAAAAAAAAAGAAGAAGAGAGGAAAGCTCAAGAGAGAACCAAACGAGAGGGAATAAGGGAAAGAATGAAAGAAACAAAGAAAGAAAGAGAGAAGGAAGGGAAGAGGGAGAGTGAGGGGAATAGAGACTGACATAGGGGCAGAGAGAGAGGGCGATGGTGCAGGCCATGTGTGGAGGAAAGGAAGAGAAAAAGAGAAAAGAAGAAAGGAAGAAGAAGGGAGGAAGAAAAGAGAACAAGGTACATGGTCTACCCCTCCATTTCTTGTCGTTTAAGTTTATTTTTGATTCAAACATGTTGTCAGGGTTGATTTCGGTGTGTGGGAGGAGTTTTATAATTTGTAGGCACTTTTCCAAGGATTTATCAGTGACTTTTGTAAAGATGGTTACTATTGAGTTGTTTTTGAGTTTCCTTGCTTTAATCTTGCATTTCTTGAGTTATGGATGTTGGATTTGTGTGATTTTTGTTTCATGTGGTAGCACACTTAGAAATTTTCAATTCGATATATTATGTGCATGTAGACACCTCAATTTTGAGGCTAATTGTCAACAGATTTCTTCGAAAAGCTCGCCTCGGTTGTGACGTGGCATTCCCAAATACCGAAACCTTCCCTAATGCCAAAATCAACCCAAACCTACATATAACTCAGACCATACCATTACATCCCCATCCCTAAGCCTAATATCACATCCATTGTACTTTTGCCAATTAAATACACATAGCCATTGCATGCATATTATTCACGTAGACATTGCATGCATACATATTCTCTCAAGCCATTGCATCCATATCACATAGCTATTACATGTATGCATATTATTCACGTAGACAGACATGCATGCATATTATTCACGTTGTCATTGCATACATACATTACATGTAGTCATGCCATTACGCCAGTCTTTCCATGCATTTCTTCATGTAGTTAACTATATATTTCTTCACCAATCTATTGCATTTTTTTTCTTCATTTAGATGGTTACATGCATCACATAGGAGAGGTGGAGACCTTCGAATGCCTTGGCTTTTGAGCACCCACCCGTTATGCATCAAACCACTTCAACTTTCATCTCTCTCTCCATCACACCCACGAACACTCTTTCCATCTTCCTCTCCTTCTATCTCACACTCACACACACATGTAGCAGCCAACACCACTCTTCCATTCTCCTCCACCTCCATCTCCATCTCTCTCTCCATCACACCTACGCAGCCAACACCACTCTCCCATTCTCCTCCACCGCCATCTCCATCTCTCTCTCCCATTCCCCACATAAGAACCCAAAATAGCCCACTTCCATCTCCCCATCTCACAACTACCTCCTTCTGCCCTTTTCTTCCTCTCCACTCTCTCACACACTCACAAGCAGTCCTTCTCCCCTTCCTCTCCTCTCACAGCCTCACACACAGCCCCCATCTCCATCTTCTTCTTCCTCTCCCTTGGACCCAACAGCCACTGCCCTCACCACACCCAAAACAACCCTTGCACCACCTCCACCACATGGCCTATCCTCCACCTAGCAAACCCAATCAGCACCCATAGCAGCCCCTCCTCCCATTCCTCTCCTCTCACAGCTGCAGCACTCCCATTCCACACCCAACGACAGCCATCCTCCTCCCAACCAGTAGCTCTTCTCAGGTAAGCCACCACTACACGTAGCAGCAACCCTCCTCCTCTCTGACATTCACGTCCCCACCTACCTAGCCCTCCTTCACCTCTTCCTCTCCTCACCCAAACACCTAGCTGGACTGCACCAGCCATTCTCCTCCTACATTAACAGCCATCCTTCTCTCCCAAGGACCCAATGCAGCCCACCTCCTTCCCCAACAAGAACCCAACATAAACCAGCACCACCTCCAATCACACCACAAGTATGCACACGAACCCAACAACATAGCCACCATCCAAACACCATCTAGCCAACAACACCACCAAGCCTCCACACGAACTCAGCCACGTCCAACACCAGCCCATCCTCCCTCCCGTCCAAACCCGAGCAACTTGTGAAGAGGTTGGAAAAGGCTTCCCAGAGAACACCCAACACCTTGGCTTCGAGAGCTTTTGCACCCACAATCAAGAGTACACCAGCAACCTAGAGCATCATCCTACAAGCACCCATCCCATTTCCATGTGTCCTCAAGCCTTGGAAAACAATCCCACTTCCATATCCTCCATCAAAAAGCCTTCTTTTGCTTCACTTGGAGACAACAAGAGAGTGGAGGAAAGCTTCATTTCCAGCCACCAGAGCTGTCCTAGAGAAGTCTCATCTCAAGCCATTTGTAGGAAGAACAAGATCACTCCATTCAGGTAAATACCTCTCTTCTTACCATGTAGCTTCTCCTTCCTTGTAGTCGTGCTTTTAGCTTTAATCCATGTTCATATGATATGTTTGATTTTCATTGTTGTTGGCAATTTGTTGTGGTATCTTAACATTGGATCATATCTCATTTGCTGCAATTTTTGATGGTTATGTCTGAATTTATGTCATATAGAATATGTTTGGTTGCTTACGTGCTTGGTTTACCTTGCATAAGGATTTGTTAGTTCGCTTTACATGGCATGTTGTTCGATGGTTCATGTTTGCTCACTAAATTGCTTTGGTTTTTTTGTTTGGTTTTATCTTGAGATGTTTGCTCGGCCTGATTTGTGCTTGGAGGTTATCTCCTGTAATTTTTCTTTGCATTAGACAATGGTTTTAAGGATGGGTGGAGGCTTGTGTGAGGCCTTTGAGCCACTGAGCACAAAGCCATCATCTATACTTGTGGGTTTCTTTGTTTTTCAGTTCCTCCCGCTCTTCTCTGATTTCTCCTGGTTGCATCATGCATGTCCCTTGGATCTTCTTGAATAAGTCTCCAATGGCCTATGGATCTTGAAGCCATGTGAAACCCATATGAATTCTTAGAGATCAAAGGAGTGAGCGAGCTATTTTGAGTCATGTTTCCCATGCAAGTGTGTTCCTTGGCATCTAGGCCATCTCATCCGATAGCCCTCTACTTGATTGCATGCATGTATTTTGCGTAGATGATCGCGATCCTTGCCTTCCTTTTTTTTAAATTCTTGGATGCATTACACTTGCTTTCACATGCTTTTTTATTAGCATTAGTTTTACACGTAGTAAGGAGATGATGCTTACTGTATCGAGCACTTGTTGACCAAAGGTCTAGAACACATACAGCGTGGTTGAACTTCCTTAGCCTTTTTTCCCCTAGTGTTTTTCTACCGATCTTGATTAATCAAGCATAGATCATGTTTACTCATATAATTCTCGTTAGCCTCGCATGGTTTCACGATCATTTTGGTTTTTTCAACTACATCCATTAGGCAGTGATGCATACTATACGAAGTTTTTGAGAACCAGGCGCAATGACCACGCTTACCTCCTAAGTGGGTTGTACTAGTACTAAACACGTATAGTTGAAAGTTTAGTTGCATATTTTCCACCCCACATGTTTTCCACCAGCTTAGCATTAAGCATTTAACATTAGGCATAGGCACACATTGACATGCCATTGCATATTACCCTTGGGCATACAAAAATAGGCATTAGATAACATAGCCATATAAGAGAGCGTAAAACCATGAAAGACTGACATATCGAACACATGGGGGTTCCTAATACATTGTCCATGTGTAATTGGGATCCTTAACCAACTTTCTGGTACACAGTGATGTTTTCTTTTTGGTACAAATCATGCATTGCTTTTGCAACTTTTGCTTTCTTTTTGCAGTTTTCCTTGTCTCCCATTTTAAAGTAGATTAGGTGGCGACTCTAGGTTTTGGTATTTTATTTCCTTTCCACCTTGGTTTTTGCCGTGACTTTGCTTGGCGTCGTGCATTCGACCTTTCGTGTCTCGCACAAGCTAGTCGTTGACATGGTTACAGTGTAATTTTTGGTGGATTGTTGAAAGATCGGTTGAGATTTTAAGCTAGACGAGCCAACTGTGTTTTATCTTTCTACTCTGTTTTTGAGCTAGGGCACAACTTGCCAGTGTAGGTTGCTGGTGCACCAAGGAGGTGTGCTTGGCGCGTGTGGGGCACTAGTGGGCACTCCTGGGGCACCTAGTCGGCTACGTAGTCAGTGAAATCAACCTTGTTGTGTTCTTTTGTGGCAGTTGTTGATTTAAAAATGGTGTTTTGGGTTTTATAAAGGTTTTTGTGATAAAAATTATTTTAAAATGATTTTGAAAATAATTTTTTGGTTTTGAAAGGTTTTTGGTAGGAGCCATAATGACCACGGATTGTACTAGTGGACTAGGGACATCTGATACCCCTTGAGAACCAATTGCAAGTGCGAGGTCATGGTTGCCAAGTTGTAGGAGTCATAACTGTAGGACTGTACTAGCAAACCAGGGACGATTGATACCTGTGGAGGGTCTGTTACAAGTCAAGGGTTGTGACTACCGAGTGGTAGGACCTTGGTGGGAAACCAAGTGGCCTGATTTGAGGACGTACCCTATGTTTGTCTAGAGTGGATCTTTGGAGGGTTCCTAGAGACAGGAATACAGGACGAATGAGCTCCTACACAGGATGGCTTCTCCATGACAATGTAATACACTTCGACAACTACTTGTTGGCTAGTCGACCGCTAGTGCTTGTGGGAAACCATGTTTTCTCGCTGAGTGTGTGTGTTGTCATTTTCTTTTTGTGTCGAATTCAAACTTTCCGATTTTAGGTCTAGAGAAACCTTAGTTTTGAGACGTGGTTTTCGTGATGGTTTTCTGGACTTGGTTTCGCATAGAATAGCCAATGCAAGGGTGCATGATGGTTTTCAAAAAAAAAAAGCATGAGTTTTAAAAAAAATCGGAAAAAAGTTTTAAGGGCATGATATGAAAAGAAAAGTGTGCTTCCCTGCTATAAAGTTTAGCAACTTTTGGTTTCTTTCAAACTTCAGGCTTTATGGCTACTGAGAAAAAGTGATTGAGTGGTTCTGAGAGTTGATGGTCAGAGTCTCCAATTTTTGGTTTGTTGTTTTAGTTTTTAGGTAGGCATGTGCTGGGTAACAAGTGGATATCACTCATACATGTTTGTGTTATTTTTCTTTCAGGTGTAAAGTGTGAAACTGTAGTCCAGTTCACTAGTGCAAATGGTTAGAGCCACATAGCCGCACACCACAGATTCTAGGTAGGGATAGATCTTTGTTGTGTTTTATATTCAGTTAATTAGTTATTTATTGAAATCCCTGGTAGTTTTGGTAGTTAATTACTTGTTAAATAGTTATGGGTAGTTGGATGCTAGTTTGTGGTGTCGGGGTATCAAAGATTAGTATCAAAGCTTAGGAACACTAAGTGCACTAGCTTAAGGTGTCCAATCTAGTGGCTCCATAAGACTACACGAAAAGTGTCATTTGCACCTGAATTAGTTTTTGGACTTGTATGAATTTACAATTAGTTGCAGGATGCTACTTTAAGGTAGAGGTAAGGGAAAAGCATCTGCATCGAGCCTTAAGGCTGGGGAAGAGCAGAGATGGCAGGGGATGTAGGAAGAATTCAGGAGTATGATGCATGGGTTTATGCACTCCTTTTGAAAGGGAAGTTCTAGTGAATCCAATGGGGATCCTTGGTTAAAACAGTTGAACCATATGTATCCTCCAACTTTTAATGGTTAAGGTAGTCCCGAGAAGTGCAAAGCTTGGTTGCTATGGGTGGAGAAGGTCTTCGAAAGCATGGAGTGTCTAGAAGAAAGGTGGGTTTGACTAGCTACATTTCTGTTGGAGGGTGACACCAATCAGTGGTGGAGGGCCAGACGACACCTGCAATTTCCCAACTTGAACTTACTAATGATTTCCTAGGAGGATTTACAAGAGGTTTTCTACGAGAAATATTTTCCTGATGATGATAGACACAAACTAGAATGGGAATTCAGGGATTTGCAGCAAGGAAATATATTGGTGGCTGAGTAAGAGGTTACTTTCTCTCGCCTCTAGTGGTTCGCCTAGACCTTTGATACAGAGGAGCCCTAAGCAAAGAAGTTTGTGGACGAGTTACAGCCAAGACTGAGAATGAAAGTTATCGATTATTGGTGTCACACCTTGTCAAATGCTGTGGACCTAGCATTCCATTTTGAGGAAGAATATAAGAGCTTCAGAGAGAGCTAATCCAAAGGAAAAGGCAAGGCGCTCGCCCTACGTCTTGTTTCTAGGGTGCCAAGTTCTAGTAATTCTAGGAGTTCAAGGAAGTGTAGACACCCCGATTTTGAGGTGATTCATTGATAAGGCTCCAATTGTTGCTTTGGATATGGCTGACCCTTGAACCAATCCCTAAGCCCATAGCAAGCCCGTAGCCCAGTTAGATAACCATACCAATAGGGGAGAGCACCTAGCTAGCACACTAACCTAGCACACCTAGCTAGCACACCAACCTAGCACACCAACCTAGCGCACTTCCCTAGCACAACCTTGGCGCACAACGCTGCGCAAGCTACGACTGCTGGCTTTCCACCTTCCTTGGCTGTTACCTCCAGCAACGAATGTGCCGTGCAATATTTCAGGCTCTTCATCTGCGAGGCTCTCCTTATGCCCGTAACTCATCCCTGAGAGTTCCCTATAAAAGGACCCCCATAGGCACCATTTTGAGACACACAGAAAGAGATGAAAATCCTGAGAAGCTGAGAATCCTGAGTAGAAATCCCTACACCCAGCCACTTTCTCTTCTGAAACCAGCCCTTTGCATGAGCTTCTCCACCAGTCCAGCAGCTTATTGTCGTTCCGTGGAGCACCTCCTTGCGTCCCAGAGCCTTCCAAAGCAACAAGGACCTCATTATCTCTGATATTGCAAGAAGGAACACTTCATGGGGTAGGCATTCTACCTCCCTTTTTAATTTCTTAATGGCATTTCAGAACTGAATGAAGAATGTTTAAAACATTACGTATGATTTGTTTTATTCCATCCTTTTGTAGTTTTTTTATGATATCATGCTCGTTGTTCTATGCAAATAACCTCCATGCTAATCTACGTTGGCACTTCTAGCATGTAATCTACATGTGCTGTTGTTTCCTTGCATATAATAGTTTGCCATGCACCGTATATACCCTTGCACGTAGAAGTATGCAAATTTGATCATCGTTTATACATGTTTTGTTTCATTTTATCCAGATCATGCTTGTTCTTAAGTATTTCGCACATTTTCATGCATGAACCCACCACCTTGCTTCAATTTCAAATGCTTTGTTTTCATGATGATTTCTTGATCCTATGCACTCGCAGCATGTTTCCAGTTTTTATCATAGCATGGACCCCTTAGCACTTGCATGAATCCCCCTTGTATCTCTGCTAGGTGGGTTCTGGATCAGGTCACAGTCTGATCCAGAATCCCTAGGGCGCACATCTAAGTCGCACCTAACCCGCGCACCAGTCTGGCGCACTCAGCAGGCGCACCAGACTGGTCAGAGATCAGAGCACTTGCATTTAGCACCATACTTGCATGACTTTATCGCAGAGTTTTAAGCAAGTTTCTTCCTGACTGATTCTCTGGTTTGCCGAAATGCCATTTGCATGTTTTCAAGTTTTAATCAAACTATTTTCATTTTTTCCTCTGTTTTGTTATTCAACTCCAGGCTGAACCTGGTAGACTGATTACACCTTACTCCCTAGTGAGAATCATGTGTATCAGTCCATGATCCAGAGGCTTGGCTGGATCATTGCTTCTTGCATCTAGTTCAGATAGATTGAGATCTTGTGTGAGGCTTCATGCCCTTGAGCTCAAGATCATTGCATTGCATTTCTTTTTAAATCTTTTAAAGCCTGTTTTCCAAGTTTATCCAGATTGATTTCTGTTGCATGCTTTTCCAGAGTACACCCTCTGATGTTTTGCTTTGCCTGGCTTTTCTGTTTTTCCTCTGCATACATTATTGGCCCACCTAGATGCACATAGGTGGCGCTCCAGACTGACGCACCAGTCTGGCACACCAAACAGGCGCAGTGGCCTGTTTTCAGTAGCACACAGCATATCATTCCTGTGTTTTGCTTGTTTCCTCGACCCGATTTGCTTCTGGGTTTTCATCTGATTTCCTTCCTTGATGCATTAGGAAGGCACTCCTCTGTTTTCAGCAGTTTTCCTGCATTTTAGCTTGCATTTAGGCATGTAAAAAAGCAAGGATGATAAATCGCTCAAGATATTAGATCCCTGATCTTATTATGCAATATTCTTGCATCAACTCTTGGCCCGGCACACGAGCGATATTTTTGAGCATTAGGACACGCCCCTACACATCATGCGCCTATATTCTAGACACCACAAGCATTTGCATAGCATGGCATATCGCCCTCGGGCGTACAGCAAAAGGCTGAAAAGTTGACATTTCAAAAAGAGAAATCATTAGAAGACCGATTCGTCGGGCGTACGAGGGTGCCTAACACCTTCCTCGTACGTAACAGGGATCCTTACCTGCATTTCTGGATTGTGCAGCCTCTTTTTTTATTTGTATGCATGATTTTTCATGTCTTTATGGTTTTCCTCGTCTTCCATAATAGACTAGGTGGCGACTCCTGCATTTTACATTTTTTCCCCTTTTCTTTTTGCCGTTTTTTTGGTGCAAATACCATCCATTTGTGGGCCACTCTCGTCGACATGGTTACAATAATTGACGACTCCGCTGGGGATAACCTGATCCCGGCTTCGCTTTGATTTCTCTTTTGCTTCAGCTTTTCTTGCTTGCTTCTCTTTTCCATGCCATGCAATCTTTTCCATGTTGGCTATCTTTTTCCATGGCATGCTATCTTTTCATGCCATGCCATGCTCTTTTTAAGTGGTGTCTTCTTTTGCATTGCATTTTGCTATGTATTTCACACATTTGCCATGTTACCACTATTGCACACATTGTAGCACATGCTTTCGTTTATTTATCCATGTTTATTTCCCTTCTTGTATATGCCATGCCTAGGAGATTAGTGACATGTTTGCTTCCCCTCCTTGATTAATAAGACTTAACAACCAAAATCAAATCTTAATGCAACTAGGGACAAATTGCAAATCCTCCCCCCACGGCTTAACAAATTGGCAAGTAAAAAACTTAAAGCGTACTTCGCATATATCATATAGGGCATGCATCTCCTCCTCTCCTAGGCTTACCCATACAGTCTGCGAAGGACATGTTCCGGTGGTTCACCCTAATGGCTTTGGCATAGGGTGGAAAATCGGGCTTGTTCCCCATTAACTGGGGTCGCGTTGGTGTTAGTAAAGCGGCACAGCCTACTGCTTTGGCAAGGGTCAAGGCTCCGAAAGCACCACTTGTTCACTACCTATGCTTTTGCTGGGATTTAGAACAGGGACCTTATTATTTCTAACCTCGAGTCGGAGACCTATCTACCCTAGCATGTGAACCTGGAGTAGACAGCCTAGTAGGACACCCCTAGATGGTGAGAAAGTGCATACTAGCAGCATACATTCGCATTGCATACCATCATAATCATTGCATTTTTTTAATTTGTTTCTTTTGTGCATAGGATTTCCGCGGGTTTCCTCAACTTAAGCCCAAGATCTTTTCCTTTCACTACCTTCTCTTTTGCGACCTTACTGTTGATCGCATCCCTGAGTTATCCGTCACTTCCGACGATAGCTCGTCTTAGGACTCGTCCTGTTCATCCTAGCCGCAGTCCAATCCTCACTCACTCGCGATCTGCGATGGCCCAGCATGCTGGCGAGTCCCTTTCCCCTACTGTCCAGGAGGACATTCCCGTCTCGGGACACTCTTCCTATGTGTCTGTTCCTGTTATCTCTACTACCCCCACTTTTGCCTTAGCTTCTGGAGGACCTCCACCTCCTCATTTCCGTGTTCCCGTGGCACCCCTGCCATTGGGATCACTAGCCTGGTCTTCTCCTGCTGTCGGGGCCATAGCAGTCGAGCCTGTCTCTCCCCAGGGCTATGTGTGTACCTGCCCTCCTCCTACTGCGGTTGTTTCAGTAGTAGCTACCCCCTAGTTTGGACAACTGGGATCTCAGCCTTTTGCTTCTGCCTCTGTCTTGCCTCCTTCCGTCGGAGCCACCAACGATGATCCCACGACTGCGCAGCTGCAACAGATGTCGGCCCTCGCCCAGCAACTGCAAGGATTAGCACTGGCGTTCCAGCCCTTCTTAGCCTTGTCCTTCCCTGCTCCTGAGTTGCCTGGGCAACCAGCCTTAGGACCACAGCTTGCACCTGTTGCACTCCCACCACAGCCGTCGCCATCCCTTGTCTCTCCGGCAATAGGGGTGTCGGCATTACCCTTTGTTACACCAGCACAACACCCACCTCAGCATGCATCCCTCCTATCTGGTGGCCAGCCTCCTAGGCCGGTGGGAGCATTACCATCTGTGAGTGTTAACACCATCCCGGTCCAACAACTCTTGCTCCCACATTCTGCACCACTAGTTGCACCACCTCCTGCTTTTCCTTCCCCCATCTATCACACACAGGCCTCATCCTTCCTCCCACAACACACTGCACCTTTGCACTGGTACACTAGCCATCCTGCCGTAGCACTAGACGGAGGAATGGTGGATCCGGAGGAGCCCCTAGGGGCGACCCATACAGTGTACGTGGAACCCGCCTCTACTGCGCAATCCACAGCTGCAGTAGATCCAGATGCTCTCCTCGCAAGAGTAAATGATCTGGAGTGCACTCTCCGACAAGTGCAAGGTGGGGACCGCCAGTCCTACCAATTCCGGGACCTCTGCTATTTCCCAGAGGCGACTCTCCCCCCGAATTTTCATATCCTGGAATTCGAGAAATACAATGGTAGGGGCTGTCCCATTGCCCACCTTAAAGTTTATTACGGAGACCTCGCTCAGCTTCAGGCTGATGAAAGGTTATTGATCCGCCTGTTCCAAAAGAGTCTCATGGGGCCTGCGTTGAAGTGGTTCACTTCACTCAACATGGCCACCATCAGGACTTGGGATGACCTTACACAGGCATTCCTGGAACAATATTCCTTTAACCTCGACTTATTCCCCAAGTGGGAGGACCTAGTCGCTCTTAGGCAGAGACCCCAAGAAGCATTCGGGGAGTATCTTGGACGTTGGTGGTCCTTGGCTTCGTAGGTCAAAGATAGACCCTCAGACGAGGAGTCTATCGAGATCGTGATCCGAGGAGCACAGCCAGCGGTCGGGGCTCTACTTAGCATCCAACCAGTCACCACTTTTACTGCACTACTTCGGGCGGGCACCCGTGTTGAGAGCACACTGCGCGGCGGCAGTTTTCCAGCACTCTCTGCATTTGCCAACCAGGCCACTGCCTCACATAGTGGTCCTAGCAGCAGCAACAGCAACCCCAACTCCAACACACCTAGGAAGCGGGATTCTCCCAAGAACTCCGTCTCCTACATTAGATCCCCTACTGCTCCAGCAGATGTCCGCCTGCCCTCACAGCACCAAATAGTTTATGCACCCACGCCTACACCTAGGGCACAACATGCATCACACATTACCCCCACTGCCACACATGTATATCCTAACCCCCTGGCTAGGACGCGCCCACCGTTGGCACATCCACAACCGAAGCAACAACACCATGACCTACACCACTATACCCTTTTAGTGGAGCCGTTGATCATGGTATTCCCCAAAGTCGCATCTTTGCTGAGGTTGCCGGAGGTACGCCCTCCACCCAATCCGCTGCCATCCTAGTACAATGCTAATGCGTTCTGCAATTTCCATCGCATGGCTGGCCACACGACGGACAATTGCTTCACACTCAGGGACGCTGTCCAGGATCTGATTGACCAGAAGGTCATTGTCATTGACACCCAAGCAGCAACCCCAGCACGTCCCCCAACAACACATTCGACACAGCAGGCACAGCCAACACATCCTAGCATAGTTAATCAGCCTTTGCCGCAGCATCCGCCTTTGAGAGCACCAGGTTCCTCGGGAGTTAATTTTGTTTCTTCTTCTCCTTCTGGGTCAGTTTCATCCCTCATCTGTCCCACCACCTTGATTCATGATGTAACTTCTCCTTTTCCCCATCATTTGTATCGTTCCTTCCTCGATGATGTTGAGGAATCTATTTCTGTGATCCGTCCTGCTGTTGAAACGGAGAACCCTGAGGTGCCACCTGTAGCTCACACCCAGCCTCCAGCTCCAGTTTACTTAGCAGCCTGGCCACAATCCAGACCAGCACAGCCAGCACGCCCTCGAATTCACCAATACCCTCACTAGTACTACCAGCACCTCCAGGTAGATACCCCTGCTCGCCATAATCCTTCAGCCCCACCTGTACAATTGGCAGCCCGTCCTCCGATTGTTGTTACTCTAACCCGTGACATGCATCGTGTTCCTCACAACTATGCCACAGGAATGTGTGTGGAGGTGATGCGATCGGGTAGAGTATACAAACCCGCAGCCACCAGGCCTAACCCCTTAACCTAGGTCCCTAGCCAGCAGGCTCAGCCATCTAGGCCATCAGCACCTATAGCAGTAACCCCTGCCCCAATCTTAGGCACATTCTCTTCAGCCACCTAGGCCTAGAGTAGCACCGCCCTACCCCACCACTAGTAGCCAGCCTTCAGCTGACATCACCGCCCAGCTGAAGAAGGTTCGAGCCGACATTTCCATTTGGGATCTTATCCATACGTCG
>JAMKQA010002066.1:0-29532 GCA_024699735.1 Posidonia australis | reverse complement strand
GTCCTAGGGACGCCCTGGTGCCCGAGCACCTGGGGACTCTAACCCCAGACCCGTCCAGCACCGGCACTGAGGGTAGTCCGGGTCTCTCATACCTCGGGTCCTACAGTACCACCACAGTCTCGAGGCTCCTACCTCGGACCGCAAACTCGACAACCACAAACTCGACAACCACAACCAACGACACGTCCCTGACATCTCTAGAGGTCTCACTACCTCGTCGGCAAGTCCTGGTTTCATTGTGCTTCCTACAATTTCCTTTAATCTCTTTAAAGTCATATGTAATTTGTCTTTTCAAAACATTTATCAAACCATTTTTCATTCATAAAACTCTTTGCAAATCACATGTATTTATGCATCAATTCATTACCTGTGGTCTTTAAACCCACATATTCTTTCATGGTCTTTGTACCATGCAATCACTCCTCACATGGGTCCACATTCATACACATAAGTCATGTTTCACTATCTCATTGAAAACATCATTAAAAACACATATTTGCATGCATTATCTTACAAGTCATTTCCATGCATTTAATACATTTATCATGTATTTATCCATATTTATCATCATTTTTCTAAACATTTCCCAAAATAGCTCAGGGTCCTCTGATACCGAATTTTGTTTAGGTATGCCGAAATCCTCGATTCGGCATACCGAAGGGGGGGGCTTTGGTATACTGAAATCTCCTGATTCGGCATACCGAAGAATTTCGGTATTCTGAATCCCTGACAGGTTTATCAGTCCTCTGCCAGATCGGTCGATCGAACTTCTCCGGTCGTCTGAATTCACGACACAGGGCACCACTTGGAAGTATTTCGGTGTGCCGAATCCAATTCGGCATACTGCTTTCTGCGGTTGCAGAAAACTCCTCAGGTCACCGTCACCCCTTTCTCCCCAAGGTGGGAGTAAGGATCGGACCCTTCTAATCTACCTCAAAAATTTCGAATAAAACGTGGGGTGTAGACCTCCAAGTCTACTTCAAAATCCCTCAATACAATCATAAAACCGTTAAGCATATTGTTCTATCAAAAATCATAAAGGCATCAAGCTCGAATACAATCACTGTAGCATGTTTCGAAAATACCCACGAAAATCTTACAAAACACCCGTGAATCAACATGATTACAACATAACCACATTATTCCTCTCATTCCCAACATTTTCCTCATTTTTGCATGATTTTAACATCATTATCTATGATTTTCTCCTTTAACCTAACATGCCTCAACCAAGGAAAAGAAGCAGAAGAAGGAACGCGTACTTGGCACCGGTGAGCTCCACGCGTGCTCGACGTGCTCCGGCGAGGCTTGATGCAGGCTCTCCTCAGCTCACACAACCTCCTTTGGGCACGAAGTTCCTCTTTCACGTAACTCACCTCGGTCTCTCCTTCCTACGGCTTGCCGTTCCCCAACACAACCACTACGCTTCCTTTTAAAACCCCCGACGCGCCTACCATGCCAGAATCCTACCGGCATCCACCAGCTACGTGTAGCTCTGGACGGAGGGGACGGAACGAGCAGCCTTCTCCCCCGTTAGGTTTCACGAGATGGAGAGAAGAGGATGTGGGTCACGGGTGGCTAGGAAGGAAATAAGGCACAGGTGGGACGTGGTTCTATTGACCAAAATCCAAGCTCAAGCCTAAATGGTTCAGGGTCACACCCCTAAACCATGGGGTCCCAACAGCACAAACAGACCCACAAGCCAAGGAGTCATCCCACAAGGGTGAACCAGGAGCACCAACACAGGAAGAAAACCACAACCAAGGTTCTCCAACAATAAACCACATTCAACTAATACAAGAAAATTCCATGGTTTATATTAAATGGAAAAGTCAGGCACAGATGTTACATTATATTCCTAGTTAGAGTATGTTAGAGTATCTTATTCCTAGTTGGAGTATGAGTCATTATATTTCTAGTTAAAGTATCTTATATGGGTTATTGTATTCTTAGTAGGAAACGAGTTATTAGATATCCATGTAATTTAGAGGATCCAATCTTCCTATATATATGTGTAATATCATTAGCAATAAGATCTAATCTTCTTTTATTCTAAATTTCTTTTCACATGGTATCTAGAGTTTAGGGTTTTTTTTCTTTTCCCCAAACCACCAGCTCTTCCTCAGCAACAGTCGACGTCCCCACCACCCGTTGGCCCTAGGCAACTTCCTGCCAAACCCTCCTTCGCCGGACTCCACCCATCGGTCCTCCAACAGCAGCAACACCGGAGGTAAGGGTTCTCTTTGGTATGTCAAGCTACCGGTGAACCCTCTTATCGTTTCCCGTCCTATGTAGGGGTAGTCCAGTCCCTTCTTTTGGGCAGTTTTGCCCTGTTAGGCCATGTATTAGGCCTCTCACAAGTTTCAAAACCCCGGTGTGAGTAGATACGTCATATTCGCTAGTAGTGAACAGTTCGGTTCACATAATTGGGTAAAATTTAGACTCTATCTTGGTGTTTTATCTGAATTTTTAGTTCGTTGTGGCATCCTGTGATTCATTAGTAAAGCACATGAGTGGTACGTTTGAGAAGCTCTCGGGCTCTAATTATCTCCTATGGTCGTAAAGTTTCGAGACTTTTGTTTTGACCCATAAAAAGTTAAAACATCTTATCCATCCACCTCTTGATGAGAAATCTGACACATATGACTATATGAGGACTGGCTAACCGATGATGCAACCATTATCACGTGGATGGCAAATAATATGAAGCCCTCAGCTGCATGGAGAGTTATGCTACTACAGCCCACAAAAAAGATATAGGACACCTTACGGTTGACGTACGATCACGAGAAGAATATATCTCGAGTCTGAGATATATGAGTAGTTATTTACTTTACGACAAGGAGACAAATCAGTCCAGGAGCACTTCACCACTCTTCGTGCATTATTGGATGAGTTGGATGTTTATCAGCCCCTGACGGTGGATATTACACATCTTCGCCAGTACCGCGAGGAATTAGTGGTCGCAGTCTACCTTTTTAGCCTGAATCTCGATATCAGTTCGCAGATACGGAGACAGGTTTTGGGAGCAGATCGGGTTCTAGACCTTCAGACTACCTTTGGGAAGGTTCTCTGGATTTCTACAGCCGTCACATCTACAGGGCTAGAGCTGTCAGCTATGGCCGCCATTAGGGGACGAGGTCGTAGCGGTTCTTGAGGTGGAAGTCGTGGTAAGGGAGAGGCAGGTGAACGTCCCAAGTGCGCATATTACAGTCGACTAGAATATAGGATTGACAAGTGCTGGGATATTTTGATCGACCACAGGCCAATGCTACCACAGATCTCCATGCTGCCACCACTACCACAGAGGAGTCAACGTTTACAGTTTCACAGGATGACTACAAGCGGCTTCAGCAGCTAAAGGTCATTGATTTTGCAGCTACGGCTTCCAAGACTAGCACCTCAGGTATTAGTGCCTTCCATGTATCCAGGGATCATTCTTGGATCATAGATTCAAGTGCCTCCACCCACATGTCAGGTACATGAAGTTTATTTACTTGTCTATCACAGTTAACTAAGCTTCGAACTGTGGCAGTTATCGATGGTCGAATGTGTCCTGTTTCTGGTGAATGAGTAGTCCAAACTTCTTCACAACTGTCTCTTGATAAAGTCTTGTTTGTCCTTGATTCTCCTATGAACTTATTGTCTATTAGTGCAATTACAAAGCGGTTACACTGTTGCGTAACCTTTTTCCCTTTCCATTATATCTTTGAGGATTTGCAGACGGGGAGGAGGATTGGTTTGGGCCGTGAGTGAGGAAATGGGGTGTATTTGCTGGTTCATGACGAGATACCTCAAGGATTAGCCTCTGTGGCCGACATTTCTGAGTCTTCTTCCTTATGGCATGCACAGTTGGGCCACCCATCTTATTAGAAGCTCTAGTAAGCATTATTGTGGTGTTCAGTGTCGTAGTTTCAGTGTGAGTCGTGTCAGTTGGGAAAGCATCATCGTGCTTCTTTTCAGAGGTCGCATCTTGTGTCGTCTGCTCTCCCATTAATGCACTGTGATGTTTCGAGACCGTCTAGAGTTCAGTTTGTGTCAGGTCATGGGTATTATGTAGTATTATTTAATGATTTTTCTAGAGTCTCCTAGGTATATTTACTAAAGGATCGTGGTCAAATCTATAATGTACTCAAAAGTTTTTTGGCAGAAATAAAGACTTAATTTGAGATTATTTCAAAGATTTTGCGCACTGATAATGCACTTGAATTTGTTCAGAATAGAATTGCTTCTCATTGTAGGTCATTGGGCATTATATACCAAACTTCTTGTCCACACACGTCACAACAGAATGGAGTTGCGGAACGTAAACACAAATACATTCTAGATGTTACTCGTACTCTCATGATTCATTTGTAGATTCCAAAATAGTTGTGGTCTGATGCGGTGCTTACTGCAACCTATTTAATCAACAGGATGTCCTCTGCACTTCTTGGTGGGGAAGTCCCACTTCGTCGTCTTAAGCCTGAGTCTAGCCTGTTTAGTCTTCCTCTCAAAGTGTTGGCATTTGTTTAAAATCTCTCTCGTGGTTGGGACAAATTGTCTCTTAGGTCTATTAAGTGTGTCTTTGTAGGATACTCCAGGACTCAGAAGGGGTAACGTTATTTTCATCCACCCATTAGATGGTATTTTGTGTCTGCGGATGTCACTTTTTTTTTGAGTTCGTTCTGTACTACAGTGAGTCATCATCATCCGACATGTCTATTCCCCTCCCAACGGTCGTTGACTTGCCTCAACAGGATGTTCGAAAGAAACCACCTTGCCAGTAAAGGGTCCTCCACCCTTACGGGTATACAAGTGTCGCCAACGTGCCCCCGACGTGCCTACTCCTGGACCATCCTCCTCTACAGATGCAAATCCAACCACTTCCTCAGAGCTTCCTATTGTCTTACGTAAAAATACTCGTTCTTGTACTGTCCATCTTATTTCTAATTTTGTATTTTATGATTCTCTACACTCTTATTTCCGTAATTTTGCCTTGTCTCTCTGTCCATTCTCAGGAATCATCAGGACCCACTATCTATCCTAAATTGGAAGGCAGCCATGGATGAGGAGATGGTAGCACTTACTAACTGGGGCACATGGGAGTTAGTGACTCACATTGCTGAGACTACAGTAGTCACCTGCAAATAGGTCTATACCATAAAGTACAAGACAGATGGCAGCATTGATAGATACAAAGCAAGATTGATGGCAAGGGGATTTACTTAGACCTATGGGGTTGACTACGAGAAGACGTTTTCTTTAATGACTCGTCTCAACTCCATCAGGGTTCTTCTGTCTTTAGTGCTAAATCATGTATGGGAGTTATGCCAATTGGATGTGAAGAATGTCTTTTTGTATGGAGACCTGACAGAGTCTGCTCTGATGGAACAACCTTCAAGGTATGTTGCTCAGAGGGAGAATCGTGTATGTAGACTCAAAAAGGTAATTTATGGTCTAAAGTAGAGTCCTAGAGCATGGTTTGAGAAGTTTAGTCAGGTAGCTTTGGGGAGGGGATTCCAGAAATGTGCGGTGGACCATTCAGTTTTCTTCAGACGGACTGCTAGTGGGTGTGTGATCTTGGCAATGTATGTGGATAACATTCTGGTAACAAGCAGTGATAGTCAGGGCATTGTAGTGATAAAGATACATCTTTATGCACATTTTGTCACCAAGGATATAGGAAAGTCGCGGTGCTTTCTTGGATAGAGTTTGCTTATGCAAATGGCAAGATGATACTATTACAGAGGAAGTACGTCCTAGATCTTCTGCAGGAGACTGGCCTTTTGAGGTGCAAATTAGAGAATACTCCCATTGAACTGACACCAACCTTCTAGGATAGTAACTCAAAGTTGTTGGTGGATCCGGACAAATACAGGAGGCTGATTGGGAAGCTCATTTACCTCACTGTGACTAGACTATATATCTCTTATGTTATTAGTCTCCTAAGTCAATTCATGCATGAACCAAGGAAGGTATATTGGACTGGAGATCTTCGCGTTCTGACATATGTGAAAGGCGCTTTAGGGAAGGGTCTAGTCTACAGGAAAAATGGTCATACCAAGATTGTAGCCTATTCAAGATATGTGAGAGATCGAGGAGACAGGAAATCTACTTCTGGGTTCTGCATATATGTAGGAGGCAATCTGGTTACGTGGCGCAGTAAAAAATAAAATGTGGTGTCGGGCAATGTTGAAGTTGAGTATAGATTTATGACTCAAACTGCATATGAGATGATGTAGGTGAAGTGACTTCTAGAGCAATTCGGATTTGAAGTTGAGATTCCTATGCCTATGAGGTGTGATAATCAGGTAGCTATATTCATTACAAATAATCCTACATTTCACGAGTGGACAAAGTATGTAGAGGTGGACTGTCACTTTGTGAGGGACATGATTATGAAAGGAGTGATTTCTACTCCGTATACCTAGTCATTTGAGCAGTTGACCGATATATTTACCAAGGGATTGACTGTTGGGATTTTGGAGTCTTTGTGTGACAAGTTGGACATGGTTGATATGTATGCTCCAGCTTGAGGGGGACTGTTAGAGTATCTTATTCGTAGTTGAAGTATGAGTCATTATATTCCTAGTTAGAGCATGCTAGAGTATCTTATTTCTAGTTGGAGTATAAGTCATTATATTTCTAGTTAGAGTATCTTATATGGGTTATTGTATTCCTAATAGGAAACGGGTTATTAGATGTCCATGTAATTTAGAAAATCCAATCTCCCTATATATATGTGTAATATCATTAGTAATAAGATCTGATATTCTTTTATCCTAAATTTCTTTTCACAACAATATTAATAGAATAAAAGAACCTTTGATAGAGCACGCATTGTTCATCAATGATCAATCCTAGGCGACGGTGAAAGATGCAGATGGCCTCCAATATGTGCCTGATCTGCATAGACCATGAGTATTAGATACATGCATGATAACAAGAAAAATAGTTGTATATCCATTTTCCTTTTTTTTAGTATGCTTAAAGTATTATTACTAAACAATGTACCACACTAAAGTTTGTTTGTAATTTCATGAGGTAATAGTTTTATATGCTTTCTTCTTAAATATTCTAGCTACCGTTAAACGCCTAAACCTACCTTTTAAGTAAAGATTGCCATTTGGGTTATGTCATCCTGTTTTTCTCAAAAACCAAAACTATAAAAACAAATGGCTATCTACTTGATCCACAGTTAGGGTGCCTTTGGTTACACTTCTACAGGAAGCTAGATTCTACATTTTTTGTAGAAGTTGGCATTTGGTTTCATTTTTAGAAACTAACTTCTACTAAAATGTGTAGAATCTTGTTTGGCCAAAACAGGAACATGTAGATTCTAGGATTCAACATTAATGTCAATAATCTAATTTACCCTTCTTCAACATTAATTTCAATGTACAAAAGGTATTACATCATTTTCTCATCTATATATATATATGAATGTACATGGTATTATAATAAATGACAAAAACTTGACATTATAAGAAGAACAACTAATTCAAGCAATTGAAGCAATAATTGCTGCCTAAGAGATGTTGGGTTTGTGAGTTTGGAAAAAAATGGGATTTAGTTGTAGATTGGTGGCAATTTTGTAAATTATAATGGCAAAATGAAGTAAATACATGAATATTATAAGAACAATACGGAAAAAGAAAATTAAAACCCACAACTTCTGGTAGAAGTATCTCAAGACGAGCTTCTATAGAATCTGTGTAATGCATATTTTCATGTGGTAGAAGTTCTAGATGTTCCAATATTCTGTTTAGAGTAGCTTCTTGGTACTTGTAACTTCTATCAGAATTTACACCCTAGAATCTAACCAAAAGCTAAATGAAATGCACCCTTAGTAAGAATGTTGTGCAATCTTGTTTATGTATTGCAGCATATTGATGTTAAAGCTCTGCAGATCTTCAAAACAGGGAGCATAACTTATTGAAGACCGTCTTGATCATCAATTTGGATGTGAAAGATAACCATGAAGAGGCTGCCATTGGAGCCAAACTTGCTTTAGATATCTGCCAAGAAGTAAGCAAATTATCTCTGATCATTTCTGTACTTGTAAGCATTTCTATTCAATTGAAGTATATTATGACATATTCTTTTTTGGTGGGATCAGCTGCTGCTGAGTCCCCAAGCATTATATCATATACTTGTATGATTGTTATTCAATCTTTGTCTTCTTCAACTGCCAAACTCCTGCCCCAATCCTTATCCATCTTTTTTTCTTATAAACTATTATTTTACCCTTGTTTTTTGTTTTTGATTTTTTTTCTGTATTTAGTTAATTTGTTTGTATCTCATTGTCCCCTCACAGGTGAGAGAGCTTATACAACAGTCCTTTGAAACTGTATAGCAGTCCAAGCTGTTATCAGTGCAGCTTTAAATCTTCATCTGTGACATCAATTCTGTCAATTGCTGGTTTTTGCATCTATAGGCTAGAGGTGTCCAAATCACTTGAATTTTGGTTTCTAAGTGCTTCAAATGATGTAGAAAGAAATTGAAATAAGTGGGTTGCTAAGTTGCACATTTGTCCATCCTCCCATCATATAAAACTACCTATTAGTATCGACAACCTTACAATTCACAAGAGTGTCCGTGTCCTACTCAGTATGGTATTTTAAAAGTAGTTTCTTAATTTATCTCAGCATAATAGCATATATATGTGAATATGATCAGAAAGATTATGGTGATTTATATATTTTTATGTGCTATTGTCATAATTGAATTTGAATTTACCAAAATGAATATGATAGAGATTTTTGAATACCACATATTCGACATATGTGAACTCCCATATCTAAAGCTATTGGTGGTTGAATTTAGGTACCACAAGTTTAGAACTTCGAATTTTGTTATTCCTTTTCTTTTGCTAGTTGAATTTGAATTGATAATGCATTGGATGACAGTAAACTGTTAAAGGACTAAATGAATAGTTGACAAGTGAAATGACTGGATTATAGTTGTTTATTGCAGTTAAAGAAGTTGGTATTTTTGGTGAAATAAATCTCAATCAAAGGATGAGATCAATGGTCAATATAGAAGCTTACGGCACCACAAGTTTAGAAGCTTATGACATAATCAATGGGGACCTTTTCTCATTTTATCCATTTCCTTAAATTAATCATCTTTCTCATTCCAGAGGTTATCATGTTGGTATTTACGGCTTTGTCCAACTTCCAAGTCCAAAAGACATTTACCATAGTTGATTTGTGAACAGATAGAAGCAGTGGACCGCTGGGAAGATGCAATTGATGATATTGTTGCGGCGTTTGAGAGACAGCATAAGCGTAAGCTCCTGTACAGCATTTCCTTCTATTAGTTCCTTGACTAGCTAAGATGATTGACGCACAATCAAGCACTAAATTTGAAGGGTGCTGAACAGTCCTGGATTGACATATCTCGATGCAGTTGAACCACATGTGATGTTTGGTCGGTGCAGCACTTTCCTGGTAACTTTGTTGAATTAGAATGGCATAACAGTTTTGCTGAAGCAACGATAATTTTGTGGTTTTGTAATGGTATATCCGAATGAGCCCTATAAAATCTCAGTGCAATCCATTCCCCTAATGGTTTGTTATGAAATTCCCATGTAATCTATTTTCGATGATGTTCTAACTTCTTCCATTGGTTGGTGGTGGCTGACACTTTGGATGACATGCAGTCCACGTTCTACGGTGCATTGTTTTCTTGTCATCCAGTTGTATTGATTTGTACAGCGCAAGCCTGGTTGAGGAAGAGTTACGGGAAGAAAACACAAATATGCTGATATGGACTAGGCGTATTATATAATTAGAGCATCATTCAAAAAATAAAGGTTATTTCATTTCAACAAAAGATCCATACTCAAGTTTCATAGCTTAAATCTCGCTGGTAATAGATTATTTGTGGGTTTTTTAAGGTTGCTTTTGTCCTAGTGAAGCGTGAGCATGTCTTTCCATTTTATTGTGTGAGTTTTCTTCTTCATTTATGGTGGGATGTATTGCTTGTGGGGTTGTGAAATGGGTTGGACTGGATTGGTTGGGGACAAATGGATTTGGGTACAAACCGAGACATTTAGTAAAGGGTCCTAAACGATGAAACGAATCTTACCCATTCTATTACACAGGTCGCGTTATATCGGGAAATAAATTGACCTGGCCTAGGTAAGAATTTTCCATTTATTTTAAATCTAAAATTTACAATGCAAGTTCATTAAGTTTAGGTACCACACTTTAAAGAGTCAAACACACAATTACCTACATTTATTATGCATTCGTATCAAATACATAGAAGTATATCTATAAATTAAATTTTTAAAAAGGAAACAAACTACATTTTTGAGTCATACATTGTTTCTCTTCCACTATATTGAGTCAATTATACTTGTCACAAATGGAATAGTAAAAGGAAAAGCACATGATGATGGAGATTGATTCCAAAATTATCAAAAACTAATACTATTGATTATTTTCAATTTTATTATGGAGAAAAAAAACAATTGAAAATTAAAAAAAATAACTTTCAATGGTAAAAAAAGTAACAAGTCAAACTAGTTATGATAACTTTAAACCCCAGACTTGAATCTGACCTATTTATAGATTGGGTTTGGGTAGGGTTCAACCTACCTGTCTTTAATTGGGTTTAGGTTAGGTTTGGATTGGATTAACGGGTTAAAGTTTTTTTGGAAGGTCTAGTTCATTGACTATTGCCTAATCTAAAAAAAAAACGGATTTCTTAGTTTGTGTAATTTAACAGAAAAAATAGCTTTGACTACAATTAACTGGATAGAATAAATACATGAAGTAAGATAATAATAGAAAGACTAGCATAAAAGCATGGACAAAATGAAAACTTAAGTGAAGGATAATATGTCTGGTTTCAGCTTTGTTGACTAAATAGTGGTATGCTTAACGAAAGACCATCTCTTCTTAAGATCCTAACACGGGTAGAGTCAAATACGCGATGTAGAATCACAAAGGTCTTAAATTTTTGTATTATTAGCCAGACTAATTACTAGCTTCATGAGTTGATGTTAGGTGAGTAGATTTTATCGTATTATCATTATTTTTTTGTCTTTTTGTTGGTTTTGTGATTTTTATGGGGTTATTTTTTTTTCCTATTTTTTGGATTTTGGTTTTTTATTTGTTTTGGATTTTTTATTTTTCTATTTGTTTTTAGATTTTAGTTTTCCTATTTGTTTGGATTTTTTGTGTTTTCCTATTTTTGAATTTTTTTTATTTTTCCCTTTTTTTATTTTTTATAGGAGAAGGAAAATTTTTCATAAATCTAGGAAAAGAAAGGCTTAGTGATAGAAGAATTTGACAATTAAAATTTTATGTACTCTCAAGTCGAGGGACGTTTCAGACTTGCATCAGATCTAACTATGGCCTTAGATTCGTATCCTTTGCCTCTAAGTGCATAATGCAAGAAGTGGAAAGGTTTAGTATCTTATCTTAAGACTTTGGCTAAAGATTTGGAATTCCTACCTTTTCAATCTAAGGTTAAATCATATCACATATTTTGCTCCTCGATTTTTTTGATCTCATGAATAGCTTTTTTGCTACTTTTTTTTTCTTTGGAATTATTTTAGCAAATGCCTACCTATCGTTACTCACTGAAGTTTATACTATGAAAGTACACTTGTCGAGTATCAGTGGTCTCATCTTGTTTGAGCACCTGGTCAATTGATATTTATTATTAATAGACCAAAACATTCTTCTATTCATACGCTCTCCTCTTTTACATTTTATAGGCTTGATTTTAGGCACCTACCCAAATACAACCTAATAAAATTTACGTGAAGATAGCATGTCTGACTCAGTGGAAGTGTAAGATCTTGCTATTCATGGGTTTGGGGGAACTCTTAAGGATTTACCTTTATCTTGGTATTGGATCATTGCTACTCCCTACCCCCATGGTGTTCGTGGGATGAGGCTAAAGACAAAGTTCTATAGTCTTGGAAAGCAGCGAGTTTGCAAGTTCAGGTGGTTTATTAGCTTAGTGTGCAAGTCAAGAGTAATACCTCCTAAAATGCAGTGCATTCCAAGAATATTCAAGCTCAATATCATTCTCTTTAGCCAAACGACAAATGTTGCCTAGATATACCTTAATCATCAAATATGATCTTTCCTAATTTGTTTCAATTTCCCATGCTTGTGTAGTAGAATCTCCTTTAGTACCTATTCACCAATATTAAATTTGAGTTCAATTACTTTCCTTTTATAGAATCTTGCAAGTCGCTTTTAGTGAACATATATGTGATTAATGGCTTCTAGTCGTTTCTCATATAGTAAGTCCAATTATAGACTCAATATAGGACTAGTTTTTAAGGATCACCTCTGCTCCCAAAAACCCTGAAACCAAAAGGGAGATGGACAAAATACAATAAACACACATGGGGCTATGATGTCTCAAAAACCCAATGGGAGACAAACACACCATGTTCCCAGAACGCAGAACTATATTGACTAAAGGGAAAAGAAGAAAGGAAAAGAGGAATTCACTCAGCATGAGGGTTTTTTTAGTCGTCTCGTTGTAATCGTCATTTTTTTGATATGAGATTTTCATGAGTACATCGTCAGTTGCCACTCCTTTTACTCTATTTGCTCGACTCCTTTTGTAATGATCCGCGTCACCACCCCTAAGATCCATTAGCTTATATAAATTAAACGTAAATACATGCTCAATTTACAGAAAATTAAAAGCTCATTAAAGCATCTAAACTACTAGGAACTTGTAGTAAAAAACTAACTAGAAGACTCCAATGATATGCACTAAAGACAAATGTTGCTTGCCTACACTTGCAACTAAAAACCACAAGAAGAATGCATGAGTGACCAGAAAAGTCACCTAGCACACACCCCACAGGAAAATGCAGAAAACAAAATCAAACTTTTCATTTCACATCATTTTATTATCTTTTAAAACCTTATTTTTACCAAATCCACCAAAACCTTGAAGCATGAGCCTCACTGGTCGACAACATAAAGCACAGGCCACATTGGCCAAAAACCACACAAAGTCGTGTTGCTTGACATCAAGCAACTAACTCTGGCCTCAAGCAGTTACCAAGGTACACTACACTACCATAAACAAGTCATCCTACGAGAAATAAGTCTATCATGGGTTTTTTCCACCTGAAAAACCTCTAAAGTGCTAACTCCACCTGAAAAAGTTGTCTTGTCACTCAGGATGATACTAGAAACAAGGCACGTACACAACTTGCATTGGCCAACACTACAGGGTACGTCCTTTAGACGTCCTCAACTTGGTACCCAAGACAATGGGAGTGTCATACCTTCACAATCAGATGGTACCTTAAACCTCAATGTCCGATGACAACTGGAGTGTCATACCTCTAGGTCTAGACGACACCTCAACTTGTGGACTTCAGCCTCGACCTCATGGACGATAATCTAGGAGTATTATACCTCTGATACGCACATGACTGATATAGTCACTACGAAAAACACAGTAAAAACTAAACAAAAGGCAAAAAGAGAAGAAAATTAAAAGAGTCGCCACCTAATCTATTTGAAATCGGAAGACGAGGAAAACCGAATGTGAGAAAATGTGATAAAAATGATACAATTGTGATGCATGTGAATGATCCATACTAAATGGATGCGACACATACATCGTTATGTGCTAGAGAAAGGATAAGAATTCCTATTATATGTGGGGAAGGTGTTAGGCACCCCCACATGCCTGACAAATTGATCTTTCTTGGCTAACTCACTTGCCTGTGTGGCTATGTCGACATATAGATGCCATTACTGTATGCACAAGGGCAATATGCAATGCCTTGCAAATGCATGCTCTTTAATTTATGCCTAACAAGTAGATACTTAATGTTGTGCAAGTGATGTGGAAAATATGTAAGGCAGAAAATAATGCAACCTAATGCTCAGCCACGCTAAACGTGTTCAAAATTGGAGCGCTCGTGTATGGGATTTGCGTTGGTATGATCCACTAGGAAAGTACACAAGATCATCACGCCCAGCCCTAGAGAACTCCAGATGGTAAGTATCATTGCCCTATGGATGCAATCGGAAAACCAAAATGATCGTGAAACTGTCCAGGCTAATGAGAATCATGCGTATAAACAAGATCCAGGCTCAATTAATCAAGATTAGTAGAAAATCACTAGGGGAAAACAAGCTAGAGAAGCTCAGCTATGGTCTAATATGAACCCAAGGGACTTTGCACCTGTGAATTGCGTTGGAATATTGTGCTCGTAATCTATGCCTTGTACTTGCACCAGATAACTGCACCATATAGTTGCACCCCAGGTTTTGCAACTCAGACTGTGAGCTTTCCTTGCTCAAATCATGCAATGAAATGATTCAAAAGCAGCAGGCAAGTATCGGAGAAGCAAAAAGGAGTATCAAAGAATAGATTAAAACCAAGAAAGCAAATCAAGGACGTATGCCTTGTCCTCCCCACCTCCATGTGCTCGTTGGTGGCTTCCATGGCTTTGTCGGCCATGGTGAAGGTTGGGAATGTTGGAAGCTCAGCCATGGCTTATGGTGGAGGATGAGGAAGAGAGGGATGAAGCAAATGAAGCAATGCACAGGATGAAATCCAGTAGCCTGTCACTTCCTTGTCCTCCACACCGAACCGTTGGTTGACCAAGCCATTGAGGGGATGGCTAGCTAAAACTAGGCTGCTCTCTTGGACAAGGAGGTATTGCAAACATCATGAAGGTGCCAAGGAAGGAAAGGGCACACTATGATGGGCCACAACCCACACTCAAGGACGGATGGCCTTATGCGGCCGGTGAACCCACCACCAATAAACAAGGGTTGCAATGCGAGAGAAAAACATGGATAAACATAGGTAATTCAACACTATGTAAATGTCACAGGGCTAGAGGAGGACGTGACCAAGCTAAAGGATAGAGGCTTACTCATGTTGGCAGGCCGGATGTCCCTTTCGGCGTCAATGGTTCACTTTGGGGTCAAATGCTCGGACGACGGCGAGGGATGCAATAGTTGCAGATGGGGAAGGCCAAGGGAGGTGTTGGAGATGTGCTAGTGGAGTGCAAGGACTACTTGTGGGATCGAGAGGCTTCTCTAGAGGAGAGTGAATAGAGAAATATGCTAGTTTTTCAATTTTAACTCTTATTTATTACAAATATCTTTAATCTCAAGATATAATGAAATAAATTGATAATGAAATAAAACAACCACTAAAGAGATGAAAGACAATGAAGTATGCACACAAGATTTATAGTGATTCGATCAAACTTCGATCTAGTCTACTCTTCAAGATCCCTTCAAATATTCTACTAAAAACTAATCACTTACTTGTTGATAGATCTACCAATTCCTTGTACACTCCTTTCCACTTCTCACAATCTGAGAAGTTAGGGACTTTGATGAAGAAAAGGTTTTACAACTCTTGACTGATGAATCTTTGAAGCTCAATAGTGGAGTTTGAGTGACAATTCTATTTTCTCTTTTCTCAAGTCTATGTAGCTTATGGAATGGAACTTCTAGCTCACGAAGTATTCTTACTAAAGCAAATATGGTTCGTATCTCAATTGGTGTCTTGTCAAAGGTTAGGTGTCTTCTATTTATAGTAGTTGGAGTTGCTATCTTTGTCTCTAACGATTCTTCCAATGGCTACTTGATTTAGTACACTGGATGATTTCAGCGTGTCATTTTCACCTTGTTCTTTCTTCTCCATGACCAGATCAGAATACCGAAAATTAATTTTCGATATGCCAGACAATACACCCTGATTCAGCAGTCTGAATTTCTTTAGTGTGCTGAAATACAAATCACTTATATTTTAATACATAATTAAATTTTTTCGGTATGTCAACAAATTTCGGTGTGCCAAAATAGACTTGACTTACAAACTCTTGAATATACATGGAAAATCAATACATTACACATCTTTGAACTCATAGACATTTTGGTCTTCAAAAAAATCTTTCTCTTTGGTTTCCTCTTGTGTTCTGTGATGATCTTTTTATCTCCTTAATAATCTTTACAAAGTAGCTCAAATATTAGATCAAAGAGTCAAAATATATTACATTTGTAATCATCAAAATAAAATATACACATGTTTATTTCCAACAATCTCCCCTTTTTTGATGATGATACAACCAGAAATAAATTATCTTATATGCTGCTCCCCCTATCTATAAGCAAAGATGTAATATATACACCCCCTATCTATATGCTCCCTTGGACACAAAGCATGCCTATTTATCTTTTCTCCCCCTTTTTTGTCATAAGGAAAAAATAAAGGATGGCTATTTCCATAATATGTCATATATATATTACATATCAAAGCATAAAGGATATCACATTCTCAAGACATGTTTCCACCAAACCATTCTTAAATAATAAATATCATTATCATTCATCAATCCATTCTTATTTATGGACATATTCAATAAAGTTATAAAGATAGCAAAATATCATTCATCATAGCAAAATATCAGTCAATAATGTTTCCATCATCAATTCGTATCAAAACCCATTCACAAGAAAAAAATTACCCATTTATAAGTTCATAATCAAACAAAGATTTTCAAATGTTCAACAGAGGTTTTCATAAACAAAAGTTCACTTGAAAAAAAAACAATCAAGTGTCCGGAGAAGGTGGACGACCTTGAATATATGGAGGGCCTTGAATATATTTCAAGATATCAAAATGATAAGAATCCAATTTTTCTTGGTACGCGTCCATCGAATATGTGGATTCCATTGAAAACTCCTTAAACTGAGCAGTCAGCGAGTTGATGTCTTCTAAAATTTTCTTGTTTTCTAACAAGTTTGCATCAAAATGGTTGGATAGGAGATTGATGTCCACAAAGTGCTTTTGGCACCATTAGCATTCCAATCGATAACTTTCCTCCTGTCATCACTTGATATCGGCGACTTCATCTTGGAGGGACAAAATGTGAGCTTTGATGTTTGTTTCTTCCTCAGAACTTTCAAAACTCACTTCTACTTGTGTCGTAACGGGAGCACTTGAGGAAGAGGATGAACTCCTTTGAGAGCCTTAGATCTCTCCAAAGTTTGTTCCATTTTTTCTATGACAGAGGATCCTAAGAACTTAGTTTTAACAACTAAATTGGACTCATTTTCTAAAGGAACGCTATAGTGTATGAAAAGATATGTGAGTTAGGGACCAAAAAGCAACTTGATTTTGATGTGGGTCATGTTATGAGCAATAACCCTAGCCCAATTAACTTGATTTTTTTTGTTATGGCATAGACAGTCTTACATATGAGTCCACTAAGCTCATCATTATTGCCCTTTTTCTGAATGATATTGGTGGCCACGATGTAAGTAATGATTCTAGATTGCTTAGTGACTTGATTTAGTTTACTAGGCTTGAAAGTGCTTCTTTTATTAATGGAAATGGCCTTGTTGACATCTAAATAAGACCAGCCTAATTTATCAACAGATAATGTGATGTTAGTGCCACTTGATGTGATTTTCAACAATTGTCCTATCAAGACTTCATCAAATTTTCATTCAACCCCTAACAGATAAGATTCAAGTAACTCAACCAAAATGGTGAAGTTGGCATAAAATCGAGAGACTAGATGTAGGTAATACTTGGTGTCTCTTATGGAAGCCAAAAAAGGAACAAGCATTTGGAAGGCAAATAATGACTCTATAGACCCAAGTTCATGGAATAGTACCCTATGGCCAGTGAAAACCTCCGTGTTTGCAAAGTGCTCCCTGTGAGCTTGGAGAGCCTTATCATTAACGAAGTGGAAATATTTGTTAGGGAAGTCGCCCTTAGTGTCCAAGGAGGAGGGGGAGACCGTCGAAGCTTGTTTTCACTTAGGACGAGTGGCATACATCTTCTTGGGCGGCATGGTGAGATAATGTAGAGGAGGAGATGCAAAAGATGCAAGATCTGGAGAACATAAGTGTGGAACACAAGGATTTTAGGGTTTGAAAGAGGGTACTAGAGGACAAGAACGTCGCTCGAGATTTTTAGGGCTTGAGAGAAATGAAAACTTATCGTTTGAAACCTAGGTTTAAAACTTTAAATCGAAACAAACGGTATGCTGTTTTTGCATATTAAAGTACACACATCCGGTCGCCTAGAAAGATTCGACAGTCTGAATCGGTAATTTTCGATCGTCTGAGAAAATTCGGCAGATCAAAATAGGGAATTTTTAAAATCTGAACTTGGTATTATTTTGGTTGACTAATAAATTTTGGAAGATTGAAATAGAGATTTTCAATCGATTGATCCAAAATGGAAGACCGAGTTAGGGAATTTTAAAATTTGAACTTAGCATTGCTTTGGTTGATCGGTAAATTTTGGAAGATTGAATTAGAGATTTTCGGTCGACCGATCCATAATGGAAGATTAAGTCAAGAAACTTCTGTAGATTGAAGAGTTTCAGAGAAGCACACAAAACGACAGACCGATTCATTTCGGTATGCCGTGTCAGAAAATTTTCACACTATGTCTGTAATTTTACAAATACCTAAATCTCTTCTTATTTTGGAAAATTTTTGTTCATCCACAGGTTTGGTAAATAAATTCTAATTACAGCTAATTGTTCTTTAGTAGAAATAAATTCTAATTTTATATCATTTTTTATACATGGTTTGTAGAAAATGATGCCTAATTTCTATATGTTTAGTCCTAGAGTGATATACTAGATTTTTAGATAAATTTATTGCACTAGTGTTGTCACAAAAAATAGATGTTATTGAAAGATTTAGTCCATAATCTTTTAAGGTTTATTTTATCCATAAGACTTGAGCACAACAACATTCGACTGCAATATATTCAATTTCAGTAGTTGAAAGTGCAACACTATTTTGCTTTTTACTAAACCAAGATATTAGAGAATGTCCTAAAAATTGACAAGTTCCACTAAAACTTTTCCTATTTGTTTTGCAACCCACAAAGTCAGCATCACTATATGCCATAGGATCAAGTGAAGAGTTTTTAAGAAAGAATAATCCATAATTTCTTGATCCTTGTAAATACCTGAAAACTCTCTTGACTACTATTAAATGTGATTCCTTAGGTGATGCTTGAAATCTTGCACACAAGCATACACTAAATATATTATCTGGTCTACTTGCAATTAAATACAACAGCGATCTAATCATCCCTCTATATCTCTTCTGATCTATACTTATTCCATTTTTATCTTTATCTAGTTTAAGTGAAGTACTCGTAGGTGTTTTGGCTGTTTTACAGTTTTCCATGGCAAATTTCTTCAACAATTCATTTGTATATTTTTCTTGGCAAATGAATATCCCTTCTTTTAATTATTTTATTTGAAGACCAAGAAGGAATTGTAATTCACCCATCATACTCATTTCAAACTCTTTTTGCATAAATCTGAACAAATACAATAATCGTCTACATAATTCTTCATATATTTCTTCATTTGTTGATCTAAATATAATATTATCTACATAAATCTGAACCAATAAGATACCCTTTTCTTTATTTTTGATAAACAATATTGTATCTGCTTGTCCTATGGTGAATCCATTTTCTATTAAGAAACTTTTCAATTTTTCATACCAAGCTCTAGGAGCTTGCTTTAATCCATATAATGCCTTATTTAGTTTGAAAACATGATCTAAGTATAACTCATCCTCAAATCCTGGAGGTTGCTTAATATACACTTCTTCTTCAATGATATCATTTAGAAATGTACTTTTGACATCCATTTGGAACAATTTGAATCCTAAATAGCTAGCATAAGCTAATAACATCCTAATTGATTCTAACCTTGCAACAGGAGCATATGTTTCATCAAATTCAATTCTCTCTTCTTGGTTGTATTCTTGAGCTACCAACCTAGCCTTATTTCTAACTACATTTCCAGATTCATCTAACTTATTTCTAAAGATCTATTTTGTACCTATAATTTGATGATCTATAGGTTTTGGAACAAGTTCCCAAACATTGTTTCTTTTAAATTTAAATTAATTCTTCATGCATGGTAATAGTCCAATATTCATCATCACAAGCCTCCTTCACATTTTTTGGCTCAATGGATGAAATAAATGCATATGTTGCACATGCATGATCCAATTTAGATCTAGTCATAATTCCTTTGGAAAACTCACTTATGATGAGTTCCTTAGGATGGCTAGGTTTATATTGTCATTCTTCAGTGTTATCCTCTGGTTTTTCATTACTTGGTTCTAAGTTCAATTTGCTTGAGAAATTTTCAACAATTTCAGACTCTTTTTCAATGTTACTTATTTTATCTATGTTTTCTTTGAAATTTACATGCATATATTCTTTCATAGTTTGTGTTGTTTTATTAAAAATTCTGTATGCCTTGCTTCTAGAGGAATAACCAACAAAGATTCTTTCATTAGATTTTGTGACATCCGTAAAATTTATTTTGTAATTATTTACATTTTAATGAATTTATTCCTGGACGGGTGTTATTGTTCTGAGGCCCGTTGTGTGGATTTGTTCTTTTGGGCTTGGGCCTCATGGGCCGACTTTTGTTTGCGTGTCCCTTTACGTGGTTGGCACTGTGCTTGTGTAGGCCTAGGTGTGGGGTCCGTGTGGGGCCTTGTTTGTGGGCTGGTTAGTGGGAGAGTTTGGTGCGGTTGTTAGCTCGTGCGAGAGGCTGGTGGTTGCACTATGCATGCATGCATTCAACTACCACCTTGGAGCGCATATTTATACGCACGGCCGACGACTCTTCCTCCGCACCTCCTCCTCTTCTTCTCCGCGTGTTTTCCTCTCCGTCACGAACAGGCCTTCCTTCCTTTCCTCCCCTCCACTCACTCTACCTCCTTCCCGTCTCTCCTCCCCTGTTTCTCTCATCCATGCATTCCCCCTCCTCTATTTGGTGTGCTCATGAGTCGACAGAGGCGTGCGGTGGTTCGTGGCTGTGTGTGGAGCTCGAATGGTGTGCCCCTGTGGTTGTGTGAGCCTCGACGAGGGTCGTGGTCGCCGGAGTTGGCCGGAGGATCGCCGGAACGTGCATTACAGGTATGCATCTTCAATTCCTGTAATAGAGAGCATGAAAATGGTAGAAATTGATAGGTTTACATGAAATCTAGGTAAATTTACATTCTTAGAATTTATTATGATTTTATGAGAATTTATGGTGGATTTATAGGCAATTATGCCAGTAGTTGCGTTTTGGGTCATTTTGACCCTTATGCCTTTGCGATTTTATATCTTGATGCATGGTGAATGGATTTTAATTTTGTTTATTTGGTTTTGGAGTAGACTCGAGAGTCTACATCTTATGTTTTATGTAAGATTTTTGATGGTTGTTTGGAGGGTCCGATTGGAGCTCCCACTTTTGAACAATAGGGTTTTGGGCCGTTTTCTAGGATTCGTAGAATTCGACATACTGAAGTGGAAACGGCATACCGAATCAGTGAATTTCGGTATATTGAATCCATTCGGCATGCTATTTTTTGACAGTATTGGTCTTCTAATGGATTCGGGATTCGACAGGCCGAATCCTTCCAGTCGACCGATTTAGTGAATTTCAGCATACTAGAGACAGAACAGCATGCCAAATCAGTGGATTTTGGCATACCAAATTTGTTTTTTGGCATGCCAAACTAAGGCCCACATTTGTTATAAAATTTGACTTTCGATGGTTTTTTGGATTGGTTTGCTTGTCCCATTGAGATGGGATTGTGGGCCATCAGTGGTGGTCTTTTGAGACACCTGATGTGCCGCTTTGCCGAGGTTTTGGAAGAGTTTTCAAAGATATGAAAATGATTTCAAAGAGGTGAGTTGGTAGATTTGGAGAAGGTTTTCCCAGTTTTCTGTGTGGGCCAAGACAGTGTTGGACCGTACCGTCGAGACCAGAGAATCTGATAACATTCTCGGGTGGTCGGGCGCGACTCCCTGGTTGAGGTCGGGAGTCGAGATACCTGAGGTTGAGGGGCATTGGGTCCTAGAGGTATGAGACTCCTTGACTGTCATCTCAAGACTAGAGTTGAGGTGACTTGAGGCATGATGGAGAGGTATGATACTCCTACTGTCGCTGTGAGCACTGAGGCTCGGGTGTTGTCGGGTGTGGAGGTATGATACTTCCTCTTGAGCACCGTGTGTGGAGGACACTGTGAGGAGGCATACCCTGTAGTGGCCAGTGTGGGTGGGACATGTGCCCCGTAGCTGGAAGCATCTTGAGAGACAGGACAGCTTTCCCAAAGAGGGGTTGTCTTTGTGAGGGTTCTCCAGGTGGGAGAATCACAGGACGATACGGCTTCTGCACAAGATGGTACGTCGTGGTAGTGTCGACGCCGTTGATTGCTTTTCTATGGATTGCTTGTGGCCAGAGTTTAGTTGCCTGACGTCGGGCTTCCCGACTCATTGTGTGTAGTTTTGGCTATTGAGGGCCTTTGCTTGTGGTTTTGGGCTAGTAGGGCCCTTGGTTGTGGTTTTGGCCGGTGTAGGCCTGGTTTGTGAGGTTTTGAGAAAATGGTTTGCAAAATGAATTTAAAAGGAAAAATTAATTATGATTTCATTTTCCTGTTGTTTTTCTTGGGGTGCGTACTGGGTGACTTCTATTGCTCATGCATTTTCCTCGTGCTTTTTGGTTTGCAGGTACAGACATGCAGAGGTTTAGCATAGTGCATATAAATCGGAGTCTCCTAGCCGCACACATAGGTTCCTGATAGTTAGATATTTTCTGTTTGGCTTTAATTTTCCCGTAATTTAATTTATTTTAAATTATTGTGGAAAATGTGAGGCGTTACAGATTTAGAATCAAATTTGTCCAAAGTGTCCTTATTTTTTAGAATAAAACATTTACACCTAAAAATTTTAAAATAAGAAATTCGAGGAATCTTGCCATACCAAAGTTCAAAATGAGTTTTATCTAAGATAGATCTAAGTAAAACATGATTTAAAACATCACAAACTGTGTTTACGGCTTCGGTCCAAAAATACTTTGATAAATTGTTTTCACAAAGCATAGTCCTAGTCATTTCTTGTAGAGTTCTATTTTTCAATTCAACTACCATATTTTGAGGAGGAGCTCTTGGAAAAGAGAAGTTATGTTCAAAACCATTTTTTCACAAAACTTTTCAAAATTTTCATTTTTAAATTCACCTCCATGATCACTTCTAATTTTAATAATTTTCAAATCTTTTTCATTTTGGACTTTCTTATGTAACTTTTAAAATTCATGAAAAGTGTCATATTTATTTGCAAAAAACAAAACCCAAGTAAATCGTGAAAAATCATCAACTAAAACATATGCATATCTTTTGCCACCAAAACTTAATGTTCTACTAGGACCAAAAAGATCCATAAGAATGAGCTCAAGAAGTTTTGTGGTAGAGACAATGTCATTAGCTTTGAAAGATGATTTAGATTATTTTCCAAATTGGCATGCACCACAAAGCTTGTCTTTTTAAAAATCCAATTTTGGTAACCCAATAACACATTCCTTTTTGGAAAGTTTGGACAATTGACTCATACTAGTATGGCCAAGTCTTCTATGCCATAACCATTTTTCATCATTTGAAGATACAAGGCATAAATCATTTTTAGCTTCATAAGTTATTTTTATTTTGTATACATTGTTTTTCCTAGAACTAACAAATAATACTTTATTGGTGATAGAATCAATTATAAGACATTCCTTTCTATCAAATATTACTTTATAGCCCCTGTCACATAATTGACTAATGCTTATAAGATTATGCTTTAAGCCATCAATAAGTAAAACACTTTCAATAGAGGGGTAATTAGAATTATCGACATTACCAATTCCAATAATCCTTCCTTTAGCATTGTCTTCAAAAGTGACGGCTTCTTTTTCTTTTGAATTTAAGGTGCAAAGGAGGTTGTGATCTCCTGTCATATGTCTAGAACATCTACTGTCGAGAATTCACTTTGTCTTCATTATCTTTGATTATTTCCTACATCAAAAGATGAAAGTGAAGACTTTGGTTCCCAAATCGTCCTTTTGGGTCCATATTGGTTAGTTTTTGGTACCCAACTATTTGTCTTTGACACCCATTTATTTTGTCTTTTGTTTTTGACAACAAAAACATATTTTTCTTTATTTGAAGCTCTTACAAAATCATTTTCATAAGGTATATCTCTGAAGTGAGAGAACCTTAAACCTTACTTATTCAAAAATGACCTTTGAGTTGAAAGTAGTTTATCCAAGCTTTCTTTTCCTTTTGTAAATTTAGTTACGATGTTTAACAAATCATCACTTTTATTTTTCAGTAAGACGAGATCTTTTTCTTGATTGATTATTTTGTAATTTATTTGATCGAGGCTTTGATTTAATTCAACATTTCAAATGTTTAGCTCTTCATTTTCAACAATTAACTTTTCCCCTTCTTTTGTCAATTCCTCATTTTCTTTGTTTAAATTTTCAATGTTTTGATTCATATTTTTAGCTCATAATTTTAATGTCTTATATTTATGATATAGTTCATTAAAAGTATTTAGAAGTTCTTCCATATTGATATCTTCCAAGTTTTGAGATGAGCAAGACTCAATATCTTGTGCCATGAAGCACATATTAGTATTTTCACCTTTGGATGAGGAGTTTTTATCCAAGGAAGTCATTTTCATCCCAAGTGGTTTGAAGAACTTTCTTCTTATGTTTGTTATTTTTCTTAAACATCTTCATTTTTAATTGAGGACAATCTCTTTTAAGATATCCTGGCTTATTGCATTTGAAGCAACGGAGGGCCTCATCTTTTTCTTTATTTTATTTTTTTTGATTTTTGTTCCAATTCTTTTTGAAATTTCCTTTTTTCATAATTTTTTGAATTTTCTTGTTAATAATGCAATATCTTCATCTTCTTCATCTTCTCAATTATATGAATCTAATGTAATTTTTAATACTATGTTCTTTCTCCTAGGAGTTTCTTTTTCTTCCTTTTCTTTTAATTGGACCTTATAAGAGGTTAAATTTCCTATTAGACTTTCTTAGGAGTAGTTTGAAAGGTCTTTAGCCTCTTCTATTGTGGTGACTTTTCTCTCCCATTTTGGGGTGAGAGACCGGAGTATTTTTCTTATAAGATTACTTTGGAAATATTTTTTATCAAGAGATTGTAATGCATTTGTGATATCACTAAATCTAGTGAACATTTCTCCTATGGATTCATTTTGTTTCATTTTAAATAATTCATATTTATGTATCAACATGTTGATCTTTGTTTCTTTAACTTGGTTTGTTCCTTCATGAGTTACTTCTAAAGTGTGCCAAGTTTCATGTAAAGTGTTGTAATTTGAGATTCTATTAAATTGTTCTTGACTAACGGTACAAAATAGTATATTTAATCACTTAGCATCAAATTAGGCTAAAATCTTTTCTTCATTGCTCCATTCTCTATATGATGTAGAATTTTGAATAAAGTCATTTACTACAACATCCCATAATTCAAAGTTAATTGACTTTAAATAAATTATCATTCTACATTTCCAACAACTATAGTTCATGCCATCAAAGTATGGAGACCTACTTATGCTCTGTCCTTCTGCAACATCATTGTTAGATGAAAAAGTCATTATTTGGTAGAAAGTTAAATCTAAATTCAAGATAAACCTTACTCTGATACCAATTGTAGGATCGAGAGGCTTATCTAGAGGGGATGAATAGAGAAATATGCAAGTTTTTCAATTTTAACTCTTGTTTATTACAAATGTCTTTAATCTTAAGATATAATAAAATAAATTGATAATGAAATAAAACAACCACTGAAGAGATGAGTGATAATGAAGTATGCACACAAGATTTATAGTGGTTCGGTTAAACTCCGGCCTAGTCCACTCATCGAGATTTCCTCGAGATTCTACTAAAAACTAATCACTTACTTGTTGGCAGATCCATCAATTCTTTGTACACCCCTTTCCACTTCTCACAACCCAGGAAGCTAGGGACTTTGATGAAGAAGACGTTTTACAACTCTTGACTAATGAATCCTTGAAGCTCAATAGTGGAGTTTGAGTGACAACTCTCTTTTCTCTTTTCTTAAGTCTATGTAGCTTATGGAATGGAATTTCTAGCTCACAAAGTATTCTTACTAAATCAAATGTGGCAGGTTCCTCAATTGGTGTCCTATCCAAGGTTAGATGTTCTCTATTTGTAGTAGTTGGAGTTGCCATCATTGTTTCTAACGATTCTCCCAATGGCTAGTAACGACTACCTGATTCGGCAGACCAGATGATTTTGACATGCCGTTTTCACCTTGTTCTTTCTTCTTCAAGACCAGATCGAAATACCAAAATTTTTCGATAAGCCAAACAATACTCACTAATTCGGTAGTCCGAATTTCTTTGATGTGTTGAAATAAAAATCAATTATATTTTAATACATAATTGAATTTTTTCGATATGTCGACAAAATTCGGTGTGCTGAGATAGACTTGACTTACAAACTCTTGAATATACATAGAAAATCAATACATTACACATCTTTGAATCTATAGACATTTTGGTCTTCAAAAAATCTTTCTCCTTGGTTTCCTCTTGTGTTCCATGATGATTTTTTTATCTCCTCAATAATCTTTATAAAATATATCAAACATTAGATCAAAGAGTCAAAATATATTGCATTTGTTATCATCAAAATAAAATATACACATGTTTATTTCCAACACTACTGTGCGTGTTCTATGTGGGTTGGCAATGCTATATGGGTGCTCGACTATGACTTGGGTGGCCAGCAATGATGATGCTCGGCCAGTAAGGTTGTGGGTGCTAGAGCTCAGTGGAGTACTTGGTTGGGAAACTTTGGAGGTGGAGGAGAGTGTAGTGCGGAGGCTATGGGTGATGCAAGGGAGGTGGTACGGTTAAGGAGTCACAAAATGCTTGTGAGCTGAGAAAGCTTCGTAGGGTGCCAACTAGAAGGGTCGATAGATGCACAAGGAGAGAGATGCCAGGAGCGCCCTCCATCCCAAAGCTATAGGAGTAGGTGTTTTTAAGGATGAGAAACGAAGAGCCTTAGAACCAAAGAGTCTTGAAATCCAAAAGGTCTCTATGTGGGATTGGATGGGGAATTGGATTCAAGACAAGGGCATGATGGTCCATTCACAGGTGGTGGCTAATAAAGGGCGAGAGAGCTAGCATCCGTCAGGAGAATCAACAGACCGACACTTTGATTTCAACTGATACAAGGCACTTACACCACCTTAGTGTGCCCAAGTATTGTGCCAACGAAGTGCACTTAGAATTTGTGCCTAGTAAATGCACCTAATATACTACAGGACCTGTGTCTGATTGGATGGACCATCAATGGGCTTTGGGCATGTGGTTTAGTGGTTGGTTTATGATCTTAGGTAGGTTTGATGTATTGAGATAGATTTTGGTGTTGGGACATGCCTTGTCGCAACTAGAACGAGCTCCTCCAAAGAAGTCCATCGACACATGGCTGCAAATTGGGGTGTCTACAACGAGATAAAGGGAGGCTCAGTCAAACTTCTTCTCTCTCATGACTCTCTTTCTCTCTCTCACTCTCTTTGTTGACAGTGAAAAGGGAGGACGAGAAGGGGGAGAGAAAGAGGAAGGGAAAAAGGGCACGAGGGGCAAGGGGGTGTGTGGAAGGAGACTCTAGAGCTCGCCCATCGATGCTATGGCCGTGGAGGTGGAAGGGGAGGAAGGAAGAGGGCGGTAAAAGATGTAGTGTTGGAGAAGCTATGTCCTTGTCCTCTTATATATGCAGGCTAGAGGTAGTTGTGCTTGTGCTCACTAATAACTCAAAACGCATGCACACAACTACATGTCCCCAGCTACCCACCTCATGAGGTACAACAATCACTCCTCACCAACCACAAAAACACGAGGCATCCACCCCTCCACATTAGTACACCCACACACAAGAGCACATGCTTTGAGCATATCCTCTAATGTTTGGATGGTCTTCTTTATCTGATCGTTTGACTGATGATGGAATGCTGTGCTGTAATTGAGCACCATGCCAAAAGCTTCCAGCAGAGTCTTTCTAAACGTTGAGGTAAACCTTATGTCTCTGTCAGACACAATGGACACAGGAATACTACACAACCGGAAAATCTCTGACACATATAATTCTGCCAATCAATGCATCGAAAGATTCACTCAGATTGCTAAAAAGTGTGTGGACTTAGTTAGTCGATCCACGATCACCCACACGATGTCATTCTTCCTCCTGGTACATGGAAAATTAGTCACAAAATCCATGGAGATGCGTTCCCACTTCCACACAGGGATGTGTAATGGTTGCAAAGTCCCTCCAAGTTTCTGATGCTTTACCTTGATTAGTTGGTAAGTCATACACTTTGCCACATAGTCTGCAACATCTCTCTTTATGTCAGGCCACCAAAAATTCCTCTTCAGATCCTGACATATTTTCGTACTCCTTAGGTGAATGGTGTACTTGGACCAATGAGCTTCATCTAGCAACCTTTGTCTGGTCGCCATATACTAGTGTACATATATGCACAGATCATACCTCATGTAACACCCTCAATTTCCACAATAATTTAAAACAAATTAAATTATAGGAAATTAAAGCTAAACAGTAATATCTAAACAACCAGGAAGCTATGTGTGTGGCTACGAGACTTCGAACTATGTGCACTATGCAAAACCCACCTATTTGCCTACACTTGTAACCTAGAAACCACGGAGAAAATAGCGTGAGTGACAAAAGTCATCCAGTATGCATCCTACGAAAATGACGGAAAATAAAACTATAATAATTTTTTTTAAAACCATTTCACAATCATTTTCTCCAAATCCACCAAAAACCAACTCTGACCCAACAAGCTGAAAACCATGAAACAAGGCCCTACCAAGCCTAAACCACAAGAAATACGGCCAACACCAGCCAAACCAAACAAGAGAAGACTCCGTCAGCCCAAAATACAAGCGAGGCCCTCAATGGCCAAAACCACACATAATGAGTTGGGAAACCCAACGTCAGGCAACCAACTCTAACCATAAGCAGCCACCAAGGTATACTACACTGCCACTATGGCACTACCCTGTGTAGGAGCACACCGTCCTGCGATTCTTTTGCCTGGAGAATCCTCACAAAGCCAACCTCTCCTGGGAAGTAGTCTTTGTTGAAAAAATCTATAAGTTTATTTCGATGATAACAAATGAAATGTGATTAAATGTTAATAATCACTTAAGAAAATATGAAATATTCAAGTATTGAATAAGAAAATCATTTACAAAAGCATAATATTCATTTATGAATGTGATTGGACTCATATGCAAAGATAGAAGCTTTTTGTAGCTTATATGCATATCGGCATACCGAATTATTTCGGTATACCGAATCAGGGAATATCGATACATCACTCGGAGCACCGAAATTCAAAGAAATCAAAGCTACCAGAAAAACGGTCGACCGGTCCAAATCGGCATACCGTTTCAGCGAATTTCGGCAGATCAAGCGGCACACCGAAAATCAGGGACCAAAGGAGCAAAATGACATTTCGGTAGACCGAAATATTTTCGGCATTCCGTTTTGTCCCGACCGTTGTAAATTTCGGTCGACCGGTCAAAATCGGCATACCGAATCTTCTGTCAGTAAATTGCAGATTTACTAGTCATTAGACCCAATTAGGCAAACTTGTATCATTATAAATAGAGGTCCATATGTAG
>JAMKQA010002065.1:0-30855 GCA_024699735.1 Posidonia australis | reverse complement strand
GGGGGGGGGGGGGGGGGGGGGAGGATGGAGTGTCCATGAAGGAGATTACGAGGTGTGAGGAGGAAGGACACGTGGGAGGAGAGAGAAAAAAGAAAAAGGATGGGAAAAAAAGGAGGAAAAGAAAAGAAAAGAAATAAGAGATGGAAAGAAGGAAAAGGAAGAAAGCGAAAAAGAAAGGCACGGTATGCGATCCAATCACATAACTTCCTACGTCCATGTGAATCATGCCACTAGAGACCAACCATCAAACCTCAGTAGCATTGTATTGGATCACTAACCTCTGATTGAGTTTGCATATAATAATAGTTACTACGCTAGTATTAGTATGGCTCAATATGAGGCATTGTATGGCAGACCTTGTAGGACACCCACTTGTTGGAGTGAGGTGAGTGAGAGACAGTTTGTTGGGCCCGAGATTGCACAGTAGTACGAGGGTAAGGTGGATCTGATCAGGAAGAGGTTGTTGTTTGCCCAGAGACGGCAGAAGAGCTATGCTGATAGGAGGAGGAGACCTTTGGAATTCGAGGTAGGAGACTTCGTTTTCCTGAAGGTGTCACCAACCAAGGGTGTGACGTAGTTTCGTAAGAGAGGCAAGTTGAGCCCAAGATACATCGGACCGTACCAGATGACTAAGAGGATTGGTGAGGTGGCATACAAACTAGATCTGCCTCTAGAATTGGCTGGTGTACACAACACATTTCATGTATCTATGTTGAGGAAGTGTTTGGCCGATGCGTCCCAGGTAATACTGGTGTAGCCAAAGGAGCTGCAAGAGGACCTGTCTATGGTGGAAAATGCAGTTTAGATACTGGACAGAAAAGAGCAAGTCCTCAGGAATAAAGTGATTCCATTGATGTTAGTTCAGTGGCAACACCATGGTACAGAGGAAGCTACCTGGGAGCACGAGGTGGACATTCAAAGACAGTACCCCTACTTGTTTTACTAGAATTTAATTTCGAGGACGAAATTGTTTTAAGGGGGTAGGATGTGACACCTAGGCCTGATTATCCATATTAATTGTAAACGATGTAATTAATTGTAACATTTCATAAATGGTTTATTAATGGATAATCTGTTGTTTCTTGTAAGTGTGAAGGTTTGGTTGGCTTACTGTGCACCTAGCTGTGATTTGGGACCAATGTGGGGTACGATTTGGGGATGCATAGTCGCCTCAATTTATGTGCCCATCCTTTATTCTTTTTCTTTATTTTCTTTTTTTCTCTTTCTCTCTCACGAGCCCTCACGACCCCCGTCCCCTTCTTCTTCTTCACCCGAACCCATACCACCAGAGACACCAGCCCGTGACTCCCCATCTCTTTCAACATGATGGATGGCCAACGCCATGCAGGAGGAGGAGGAGATAAAGAGGAAGGAGGCGGCAGTGGGTGGAAGCTGCGAGAGAAAAAAAGGAAGAGAGAAAGGGGTGCATGAGCCGGAGCGGAAGGAGGAGAGTTGAGCCGTGGTTCATCGATGGGGAGGAGCTTCGGCGGGGCGAGGAGAGGTTCACTGGTGTGTGGGGAAGTCGCCAGAGTGCTATATCAGGTACGTAGCTCCCTTTCTCCCTCATTTCTACGGTTTTCGTTCAACATGTTAAATACATGAAAATGGAGATAAATGCATGTAAAGTTGTAGAAAAATAGTAAAACTGATGGGAAATGGTTGAATATCATGAATATGTAAATATCATGCGGTTAGTATGGAAATTTGTAGGGTCATACAAGATTTAGGGATGTAAGCTACAATAGATGTTAATGAGCTTCACCCATTTGTGATTTTCGTATGAGTTGCATAGTTAATGGATCGATGAGTGGTTTGAAGGGTTTTGAAGTAGACTCAAGGGTCTACACCCCATGATTTATTTGTGTTTTATGATGCTTATTTGAGGGGTCCGCCGGAGGCTCCCATTTCTAGCGAACGAATGGTTGCTGGCAGGGGTTGTGTACAAAACACAGGAGATTCAACATGCTGAACTGGGTTTGGCATACCGAATCCCTATCAGTTTATTTAGAGGGCACTTGGTTTCGGTAGACCGAAAACCTTTAGTTGACTGAAACAGGGGGTTTCGATATACCAAAGGTATTCGGTATATCGAATCTTAATTTAGCCTGCCATTTTCATCCCCTATCCCATATGAATAAATGGTTTTCAAGGATCAATGAGCATGTGTTAATGGTGTTTTCCCTATGAAAAGGACATGGAGGAACATGGAACCCAATTAAGTAAATTTTGGAATGGTTTTGGGTTTTAAACCATAAAAAAGAATAAAAGTGATTAAATGTGTGGTTTTGGGCACGAGTCTCAATTTATGATCTTAAAACATGGTTTTAAACGATTTGAGTTGGGACCCCAGTAGAGGGTCATGTGTTGCTTTAAATCAGTTCCTGCAACAAAAAGAATGGAATGAAAATGGTTTGAAAAAGGAAAATTTAAAGAGTTTTGAAAATAAAGCACTAATAATTTGTTGAGGAACCACAGGGGTTGGTGTCGACAATGTAGTAGGAGTATGAGACTCCAATGAAACCAATTGTTAGATACAACTGTGGTTGCCGAGCTTGAGACGGTGTAGGCTGAGCCTGGTATATGGGCCTAGGTGTTCGGTTCACTGAGCTCGTGACGGTGTAGGCTGGGCCTAGGAATATGAGACCTAGGTGTCAGGATCAACAACGGTGTAGGCTGAGCTTGGGTTATGCAACCTAGTTGTTCGGGTCATTAGTGGGACGTCAGATAAAGACGTATCCCCATGCATTTATAAAAAGAAATGGAGGCCAATGGGCTAGGGCGGTGTCCTCCCACACGAGGAACTTCACAATGGTTGTGCAGGGAGGTAGGGAAAATGGTGTCTTCACCTACTATTTGTGTGCTTGGTTACCCCTAATCATGGTAACATCAATAAGCAAAGTGGAAATGAAAAGAAAAGTATGTGATTTTGTGAAAATGAAAGAAAAAATGGTTTGGCTAGGATTGGACTTGTGACTAGTCCTAAAATCATAGAAATGAATATGAACTGTGTTTTAACCAGTTACCTGTCAATGTTTGTGATTTTGGTTTTGAGCCCGAGAGGCATTGTGTTTTAGGCTAGATCTGGTCGAAAATGTGGATTTCTCAGAATATGAGAAAGGTTTTGAAAAGTACAAAAGAGAAAGAAAAGATGAGTTTTGGTAAAATATGGTTTTGGAAACAAATTTCCAAATGTTTTAAAAAGAAAAGGAAAGTGAATTTTGAGAAAGGCAAAGTTTTGGCAATAGATTCCCAAGTGATTTCAAAGGAAAAAGGGAATAATGTTTTAAAATTGGATTTTCAAAAGAAAACCGAGTTTTATAAATTAAAAGTTGTATTTTTAGCACTTTTACGAGATTTTGTTGCTTGTGTGTTTGGGACGCGTACTGGGTGACTTGGATGTTACTCACGCGTAATTTGTTTGGTTTTCAGGTGCAGATCGTGTGCAGTCGAGTTTTGGTGCCGGAGTAGGAGCTTCTAGCCGCACATCGTTTCTTGGTGGTGAGCCTTAGTTATAGTTATTTAATTTTACTGTTATTAGTGTAATTTGGTTATGATATTGTAATCTTGGTAGCATGCCTGAGATCAGGGTGTTTCAGAGTGGTATCAGAGCTAAGGTTACACCTAGTGCACCGACTTGGTGATGTCTTGTTTAGTGGCTCCCTAGGGCTGCATTGTAGAGAGTCGTGCACCTAAATTTTTGCTTGTCGTGTTTTGTTGTGCTGGCAGGAAGATGTCTCGCCGAGACCGTAGTTGTGGCAAGGCCCTAGCACTCGACTCTGAGACGAGGGAGGGCAGTGCATGGAGGGGCATGAGAAGAGAGTTCGGCGAGATGATGCGGGGATTTGCTTAGTCCTTCGACAGCAGCAGCAGAGATGAGGCGAAGGAAGACTCGTGGATTAAGTAGTTCCGCCAGTTGGGCGTGTCGACCTTTGGTGGGCACGGCACACCAGAGGAGTGTGAGGCTTGGTTCCTAGAGGTGGAGAAGATCCTAGAGGGGATCGAGTGTCCAGCAGAGAAGTGGGTCCGGATCATAGTGTTTCACTCAAAGGTGCTACTGATCAGTGGTGGAGGGTCGTGCGCTACCCCCAAAGTAGTTCCGAGAGGCGTTCTATGAGAGGTTTTTCCCTAAGAATGAGAGGAATAAGTTGGACAGAGAATTCAGGAACCTAATGCAGGGAAGCCAGACTATGGCTGAATATGAGTCGTCCTTCCTTCGATTGGAGCAATTCTCTCAGGCAGTGGTTTCCGAGAAGAATAGAGCCAAGAAGTTCGTGGAAGGACTGAATCATGTGCTGAGATCTAGAGTTATTGGCTTTAGATGCCAGACTTTAGCGGATGTTGTTGAGCTTGCAAGCCGCTATGAGGATGATCATGGGCTGCTCCAGGAAGATTATCCTAAGAAGGAAAAGGGGAGAAATTCTGTCTCTCGACCTTCTATCTCCCGGCCCTCTGTTTCTCGACTGTTAGTGATAGGAGCACCAAGTTCTCGTAGCTCTAGGAAGAAGCGAAAGCAACAGCCTACATCTAGTAGAGACGAGAGTGTGGGTTTTAGCCATGCATGGTCCAACAACGGCCCATATGTGGGACCATGCCACATCTGTGGCAAGAAGGGACATGTAGCGGCGTAGTGCTGGCACAGGCAGAGGAGCTTAGACAGTGTAGTATGCTACAACTGTGAGAAGTCTGGGCACTACCAAAAGGATTGTCCCAGTCAGCCAAAGCCAGTAGGAGATGCGCCATGGTAGCCTACCAAAGGGAGAGTGTTCTCTATTGCTGCCCCAAATGCTGGTCCATCTAGAGATGTGGTAGAAGGTGAGAACTAGTACGGGTTTATGAGTTAAATCTTATCTTGTAATAATGGATCCTATTTGTTACCAACCCTATATTTTATTATGATTATGATTATGGTTATGGTGTGTTGATGATAGGTTCTTTTCTTGTGGTTGATCGGATGGCCCGAGTCTTGTTTGACTTTGGGAGTTTATTTTCTTTTGTCTCCGAGTCGTTTGCTTCTAAGATCGGGACTAGGCTAGCTAGATTGGCATTACACCTGATATAGTCACTCCATTGGGACTAGCATGGAGGTATTTGAGACTAGTTGATATTCAGCAGGGGCACAAGAATTTTCAGGCCAGTTTGATCCTGATGGACATGTTGGATTATGATGTTATCCTGGGAATGGACTGGTTGACACAACATTCATCCGTGATAGATTGTGCCAAGAGAAGAGTTCTGGCAGAGTGTCCTGGCCAAGGCTGGTGTATGGTACAAGGCACCAGACCTAGTGAGCCTAGAAAAGTGATTTCTGATATCAAGGCCTATCATCATTTGGCACGAGGTAGTGTGGGCTATTTGGCTTATGTGACGGTTTCTACTTCGCATGTGGTCGAGATTCAAGACTTGCCGGTGGTGCTGGAATATCTTGATGTTTTTCCAAAGGAATTACCTTGAATGCCACCGCACAGGGAAGTGGAGTTTGTGATTGATTTGGTGTCGGGATCACCAAGCTCCATATAGGATGGCACCTGCTAGGTTAAGGGAGCTTAGGAATCAACTGTAGGAACTGATGGATAAGGGATTCATTCACCCTAGTGTTTCACCTTGGGGAGCACCGATTCTGTTTGTTAAGAAGAAGGATGGTTCATTTTGGCTTTGTATAGACTACTGGATGTTGAGCCAGATCACTGTAAAGAACAAGTATCTACTGTCCAAGATTGACGATTTGTTTGACTAGTCGCAGGGAGCATTGGTGTTTTCCAAGATAGACTTGAGATCTGGATATCATCAGTTGAGAATTAGTGAGCCAGATGTGCAGAAGACAGCCTTTCGCACCTGTTATGGACATTATGATTTTTTGGTTATGTCATTCAGGTTGGCGAATACTCCAGCTGTTTTTATGGACCAGATGAATAGGGTGTTCAGGCCGTATTTGGATCAGTTTGTGGTCATCTTCGTGGATGATGTTCTGGTGTATTCTTCGAATGTTCAGACCCACAGGAGGCATTTACGGATCATACTGGAGACTTTGAGGCAACATCAGCTTTATGCCAAGTTCTCCAAGTGCGAGTTTTGGTTGGAGGAGGTGTCCTTCCTTGGTCATATTATTTCAGGGGAAGGCATTAAGGTAGATCGAGCCAAAGTAGAGGCTGTGAGCAGTTGGGCCAGACCGAAGACTGTAACTGAGATTAGAAGTTTTCTCGACCTGGCAGGATATTTTAGGAGATTTATCCAAGATTTCTCCAAGATTGCTGCACCATTGACTAGACTGACCAGAAAGGAAGTGCACTTTGCTTGGGATTGGCAGTGCGAGGAGAGCTTCAATGAGTTGAAGGCTCGTCTAGTATCAGCCCTAGTATTAACATTGCCCTTTGGGAGTAGCGGTTTCATAGTCTACAGCGATGCCTGTGGTATTGGTTTGGGGTGTGTGCTAATGCAGCAAGGTAGGGTGGTGGTGTATGCCTCACGCCAGCTAAAAGATCATGAGAAGAATTATCCCACCCATGACATAGAAATGGTAGCTGTTGTGTTCGCCTTGAAGATTTGGAGGCACTATTTGTTTAGCGAACAGTTTGAGGCGTACACAGATCATAAGAGTCTGAAGTACATCTTTACTCAGAGGGATTTGAACATGAGACAGATGCCCTAGGTGGAGTATATCAAGGATTATAATTTCAGTTTGTAGATGCCTTGAGTAGACACACTCATGTCATGGCTAACCTGATGATTCGTGAATGGAAATTGTTAGAGGGACTAGTGGAGTCAGGCCTCGGAGATAGTCATAGGGAACTGCTAGAGTGATGTTGGCCAATTTGTCTGTTCGCTTGAGGATGATCGAGGCGATTGTCACAACTCAGTAATATGATTCTTTTGTATTAGATATCTGGAGGAAGCTGGAAGCTAAAAATGTCCCTCACTTTTCAGTTGGGGTAGACCGTGGGTTGAGGTACGGCTTGAAATTATATGTACCTCAAATAGAGAAAATCAAGAATAGTCTGCTAGATGAAGTTCACCACTCTAGATACACTATTCATCTAGGAAGCACCAAGAACTATAAAGACCTGAAGAGGAATTTCTGGTGGCCTGGGATGAAGAGAGAGATTGCTGAGTATGTGGCGAGGTGTGCAACCTGCTAGATGTTGAAAACAAAGCACCAAAAGCCCAGAGGGACTTTGCAACCTCTAGAAGTTCCAGTGTAGAAATCGAAAAATGTGTCGATGGATTTTGTGACTGGTTTGCCACGAACTCGAAGAAAGAATGATACAGTTTGGGTGATAGTGGATTGCCTTACAAAATCGACACATTTCTTGCCAATGAGGGTGAATCTCCCTTTGGCAAAGCAGGCAGGGTTGTATGTGGCTGAGATTGTAAGATTGCATAGTGTCCCATTGTCTATTATGTCCAATAGAGACACGAGGTTTACATCAAGGATCTGGGGAGCCCTACAAGAGGCTATTGGCACAATGATAAACTTTAGTACAACCTTCCACACCCAGACGGATGGCTAGACAAAGAGGACCATCCAGATGCTAGAGGTCATGCTGAGGGCCTGCGCCTTGGACTTTGGTGGTAGCTGGGAGGATCACTTACCTCTAATTGAGTTTGCATATAATAACAGTTACCACGCTAGTACCGGTATGACTCCATATGAGGCATTGTATGGCAGACCTTATAGGACACCCACTTGCTTGAGTGTGGTGGGTGAGAGACAGTTGTTGGGCCCGAGATCGCACAGTAGTACGAGGGCGAGGTAGATCTAATCAGGAAGAGGTTGTTGTCTGCCTAGAGCTATGCTGAAAGGAGACAGAGACCTCTAGAATTCGAGGTAGGAAACTTCACTTTCGTGAAGGTGTCACCAACCAAGGGTGTGACATGGTTTGGTAAGAGAGGCAAGTTGAGCCCAAGATACATCGGACCGTACTAGATTACTAAAAGGATTGGTGAGGTGGCTTATAGAGTATATCTGCCTCCAGAATTGGCTTATAGAATGCATGTAAAATTGTAGAAAAATAGTAAACTGATGGGAAATGGTTGAATAGCATGAATATGTAGATATCTTGCTGTTAGGATGGAAATTTGTAGGGTCATACGAGATTTAGGGATGTAAGCTACAGTAGATGTTAATGAGCTTCACCTGTTTGTTATTTTCGTATGAGTTGCATAGTTAATCGATTGATGAGTGGTTTGAGTGGTTTTGAAGTAGACTCAAGGGTCTACACCCCATGATTTATTTGTGTTTTATGATGCTTATTTGAGGGGTCCGCCTGAGGCTCCCATTTTCGGTGAACGAATTGTTGCTGGCAGGGGTTGTGTAAAGAACACAGGAGATTCGACATGTTGAACTGGGTATCCCTGTGCATTTATTAAAAGAAATTGAGGCCAGTGGGCCAGGGCGGTGTCCTCCCGCACAGAAAGCTTGACTGTGGCAGTGCAGCGAGGTAGGGGAAATGGTGTCCTCACCTACTGCTTGTGTGCCTGGTTACCCCTGCTCAAGGTAACATCAATAAGCAAAGTGGAACTGAAAAGAAAAGTATGTGATTTTGTGAAAATGAAAGAAAAAAATGGTTTGGCTAGGATTGAACTTGTGGCTGGTCCTAAAATCCTAGAAATGAATATGAATTGTGTTTTAACCAGTTACTAGCCAATGTTTGTGATTTTGGTTTTGAGCCTAAGAGGCATTGTGTTTTAGGCTGGATCTGGTCGAAAATGAGGATTTCTCAGAATATGAGAAAGGTTTTGAAAGGTACAAAAGTGAAGGAAAAGATGAGTTTTGGGAAAATATGGTTTTGGAAACGATTTTCGAAATGTTTTAAAAGGAAAAGGAAAGTGAATTTTGAGAAAAGCATAGTTCTAGGAATAGATTCCCAAGTGATTTCAAAGGAAAAAGGTAATAATGTTTTAAAATTGGATTTTCAATAGGAAACCGAGTTTTATAAATTAAAAGTTGTATTTTTAGCATTTTTCTAGATTTTGTTGCTTGTGTGTTTAAGGCATACTAGGTGACTTAGATGTCACTCACGTGTGTTTTGTTTGGTTTTCTCGTGCAGATCATGTGCAGTTGAGTTTCGATGCCAAAGTAGGAGCTTTTAGCTGCACATCGTTTCCTGAAGGTGAGCCTTAGTTACAGTTATTTAATTTTACTCTAATTAGTGTAATTTGGTTATGATCCTGTGATCTTGGTAGCATGCCTGGGATTGGGGCATTACAGTAAAGTCCCTTCTAGGCTCCAAAATGTCCACCCAGAGGCTCAAAAATAGTGTTCTCCAAGGTTACAAAGCATCTGGAGCACCTCTGGGGACACACAAAATGCCAGGTTGACCAGGTGTAACCAACTTTCACCACGCTTTTGTTGTGCTACTCTTATGTATATCCTGGTCAGAAACACTCCAAACACCATACCACAAGCTTAGTAATACCTCCCATCACCTTCGAAGACCTCTTCTAATCTAAGGCACGAGAGAGATCTAGCTACTGAGACACAGCAAAACTCTATGTAGATCTTGAGTGCAATAATAGATCAACGAACCTAAGCGCTATCTACCTCTAGGAACTACTTCCTAGATCGACACTCCACTAATCCAAAGCACAACCTCCATTGTGGCCAACACCAGACATATGGGTGGATAGTTCCTCCTGTGATTCTTCCAACTGGTAAGAACCACAAATCACCACGTTGCCTCACTGCAACTAGAACTTATCCTAACTATGACCATGCTAGTGGAACCCTGCACGACGCCAATGTGTGTGGAAACACACAAGGAGTCACGATATAGTAACGGCAAAGATGGTGAATCCGAAAAAGGAGACTAGACTCAAAAACACCAAGGAAAGATAAGAAAAGGATAAGGAAAAGGAGTCGCCATTTAATCTTTTAATGGAAAGATGAGGAAAACCAAACAAAAAGGAACACCTGAAGAAATCCAGGTGAAGAAAACACATGTATGCTCCATGCCTAATGGATGCAGTGCACAAATCAATGAAGGTCAAAGAAAGGGTAAGGATTCTTGTTACGCATGGGGAATGTGTTAGGCACCCCCATGTGTCTGAAGAAATCGGTCTTTCTAGGTTTCCTACTTGCTAATGATCTAGTGTGTGGATGCTTGTCTACCGTGAATGCACATGCCTAAGATAAATGCAAAAATATGCCAAATTAAAGAGAAGAAAAGAAATCATAAGGAAACTAATCTGAGGGACAATGTAGGCATTGAAAATGCCAATTTAATGTATGCCCTTGGGTGATGAGGAAAATCATGAAAATCGGGAATACTTGGAAAGCATCACACAAATTAGAGGAAACTTGAAGAAATCTGAGAAAATCAAAAGGGAGAAAATAATCCTCATTCGGGTCAATGTCGGCATTACAAAGCATGTTAATGTACGCCCTCGGGTGATGAAAAATCCAAATCAAATCAAAATCGTGAAAATCGAAAGAAATCTGGGAAATAATGTGAAAACCAAGTTTGAAATAGGTTGGAAATGCGTGCATGATGCAAGAAAGAAGGCATGAGGATACATGCATGAAAAAGGGTAACAAAAATGTACAAAATGAAAGGATGGGTGAAATAAGTAAATTTTCAAGGGCCTTTATGCAAAAATTACATGTCTTGAGTAACGGCTGAGATTCTAGGGCTAAACCAGCTAAAATGTTAAAGAAAGCACATTTATGCAATTTTAAGGAAGTTGGGGGTTAAATGTGCAAGACTGTGCATTTTTGGTAAAATTAAGATTCCAAGGGTAACTTGTAATTTTGCCATCAAAACATGTGTTTAATGCAATTTTGAAGAGATTCAGGGTTAAAAGTGCAAAATAGTGGACTCATGGTTGAAAAAATGAACTTTAGGGATTGATTTGCAAATATGCTATAAAAACATGCATTCAGTGCAAATTTAGTAAAGTTCAGGGTTTAAAATGAAATTCTATGCACATTTGAGTAAAAATTTGAATCTATAGGGTTAGATTTGCAATTGTACCAGAAAATCATGCATTAAGAGCAATTTTAATGAAGTCTAGGGTTTTTGTGCAAATTATGGACTTAAATTGAGTGAAAACTAAATCAGAGGGTTTTATGTCAAAATTTAATGCCTGTGAAATATTAAAAGAAATTTAAAAGGGTCACACTGCAATTTTAAAAAACAAAACATTATTAAAATGATTAAAAAACTAATGCAAGGACTTAAATGAAAAATAAAAGGACCTGGTTGCAAGAAAAGAAATGAAAAAGAAGTTTATTCAAAAAGAAGTATTTAAAACAAACCCGACGGTCGCCGGCGATCGCATCTCACTAGTGATGGCGACTGGGACATGATCCCAGGCCTCCCCAATGCCCGATTTGGCATCCAAGCACATTGTGAGCAAGAGGGAAGAAAGAAGGCAAGATCCAATGGCTTAGATTGGGTGTTGAACGGCCCAGGTCTCCTCCCCACCTCACTTGCTGACGTCGCGACTCCGGTGATGGTGACGGGGAAGAAAGGGCCATTAGAGGCGCTGGAACGGTGGACCAAGGCTTTAGGAGGGCTAAGGGCGTGGAGGGGGGCGTTTCCCATCGCTCAGAGGCAAGAATGGCACTGCTTCTTCTCGTCCCGATCATGCCCTACATTGACTCTGACGACGGTGTCTACGAGACGCGATCGGGCTTCGATGTGGTGTCCTGTGAGCTCCAGAGTGCAAGGAAAGAGTAAGGGAATGTGTCCCGATGATCGGAGGAGTGCTGCGAGGCGGGAGGCCCCTGGTCGACCCCTTTCAGGGGTCGTCTTCTTCGACGACGGCGAGGCAACATCCGGCGGCTCTCCTCCAGCAACGTCCAAGGTGAATGAAAAGCTTCCAAGGTGGAGGAGGAGCAAGAAGGGACTAAGAACAACCTATCTACACACACTAGGGCACAAATCACTCACTGGATTCGTGCCCCCACCTCTCCTACCGGAAAATCGTGCCCCACGACCCAAAAAGCTTTTGATTCCGACCAAGGAAGTTTCCTGGCTTTACTGGAATCAACTCAAGAAGGTTAAGGAGGACCTAGGGAACTAAATTGGAAATAAATTGAGCTGTGACCGAGGCTTACCTAAGCTAGCATTAGAGATGGCTGTCGGAGCTTGCCGGAGCTCATCAGAAATGTGGCCGGAGCTAGCCTGAGCTCCATTTTTTCTCCTTTCTGAGCATCCTCACTGATCTACGCTTCCTCTTGTTGCTCTGGTTGATGAGCTCTCCTTGATTTCTCTCCTCTCAAACTTTTTCAAGTTTTTTCTTTCCTTTTTCCCCCTTTTCTTCCCTTGCAAATGAGGGGTATTTATAGGCTTGCAATGGCTAGGTAATTTGTTATGGGTTGTTATGGGTGGTTATGGTGAAGTGGGAAGCGGTTAAGGTTGTTATGGTGGGGTGGGAAGTAGTTAGAGTTGTTATGGTTTGTTATGGGTTGTTATGGTGGAGTGGGTAGTGGTTTAGGGTTTCTTATAGTTTCTTAGAAGTTGTTATAGGTGGTTAGAAGTTGTTATGGTGGAGTGGGAAGTGGTTGGGGTTGTTAGAGGTTGTTATAGGTTGTTATAGGTTGTTTGGGTTTTAGATTAGGGTTTAGGGTTAGGTTTAGGGTTTAAGTTAGGATTTAGGCTAGCATAGGGTTTTGAATTAGATTTAGAGTTTTGGATTAGGGTTTAGGTTGGTTTAGGGCTTTGAATTAGGTTTTAAGCTAGTTTAGGGTTTTGAATTAGTTTTGGTGTTTTGGATTAGGGTTTTAGCTAGTTTTTGTGGATGAAACTAGGTTTGGATATCAAGTAGGTTTTAGGGAAAAGTGACTAAGAGCCAAGCAACCAAAAGTCTATTCTAGAGAAGCCTACCCACAATCCTGCAAAATTGGGTTGTCTACACTAACCTAGAAGAATATTGGTAGATTCAGCACGACTTGCTGCTACGGTAGCCTTGCATGTTTAGACGTGAGATCGCTAAAACACACTTAAACTACTTATTAAGCGTGAAGCTCACGTCAAGGATACTGCAAACTAGAGTCTAAGGCCACAAGAGTCACTGTTTCTTGTGAAACACCACACCTATGGTAAGGACCACTCAGGAGTCAAACTCAAATGGATCTCCAATCCAAAGCAACTCCCTATAAAGCTGTCCGAACAAACATGAGCAGTTCCTCCTTCCTAGCAAACCTACTCACGATGCTGCTATCCCGAAGGTGCCTCTGCTAGACCTTCGAGAGTAGTTCACCTAAACCAGGAAGAAACTGCTTGGAGGAAAACACGTGGGATCACACCCAACAGCTCGACGTGCGACACCCCCAAACGAGAATAGTAGCCAACTCCACTTGACTCATCCCATCTCCACCGTAAAAGCACCCAAAATCGAAAGGCAACCACAAGAGAAGGGAGATCTCCACAGATCGAATAGCACCACGCTATTCGATCTATCAGCAAACAAGAAAATAATAGGGCATCTCCAACAAGATGCCTCAAGGAAACACTGGAGAGATATATCCCCACTGCCCAAATGGCACCAAGCCACTCGAGCCATAAGTACAAAACCAAGCTGGGTATTTAGACAAGATACCCCAAACAGCACATAGCTAGCAACACATTGGGCTAAGCTACTCCTTGGCCAAACCCCAAACAAAATGTGCAACATGTCTATGCGACACCAATGCACGACACCACGTGCACCTCTTTTCAGATAACCTTGTCCTCAGATGAAGTATTTGGAAGAAACGACACAAACTTGGGGCCTCATTAGAGCCACCCCAAACAACAACACCTGTCTAGGGACCTACTAAGTCACCTAGAGCAACAAAACACACATCTAGAGACCCACCAAGTCACCTAGAACAACAACAACACAATTGGAGACCCCAAGTTGCCCAAAACAACAACAACACATCTAGTGACTCACTGAATCACTTAGAACAACAATAACACATCTAGGGACCCACTAAGTCACCCAGAACAATAACACATCTGGGGATTCACCAAGTCACTTAGGACAAAAATAAGCATTTAGGGACCCTCTAAGTCACCTAGAAACAACAACAAACATCTGGGGACCCTTTAAGTCACCTAGACACCACAGAAACTATCTAGGAACCCACTAAGTCGCCCAGAAACCACAACAACACATCCAAGGACTCACCAAGTCACCCAGAACAACAACAAGCATCTGGGATCCTCCAAGTCACCCAAAAACAACAACAAACATCTAAAGACTCTCCAAGTCACCTATAACAACAACAACACACATTTGGGAAGCCTCACTCTTTACCCAAATGCAGCAATAGGAGGACGGAGTTGCAGACATCCTCCCACACTAACACCAATGACACCAGATAGATGATAGACCATAGCCAAACATGACCAACGAATAACACCACCACCAAGAACACATAACAAACAATTAGAGCAACCCATAACAAGTAAGCAACAACAGCGGCAATCGTGGAAGGCACACCTAAGGTAGACAACTACTACACTCTGTCCTCCACAATAAAGCATTGAACATCTCAACATTAGGTGGTGGCTAACCCCCCTAACAGGGAAATATGTCCTCTAGTCAACAAACGCGGGGTGTCTAACTCCCTTAAAGGACCAACCACCTTCTCTACTACACCCTGCTCCCCTCGCAAGTGTAGCGCTACAAAAAGACCAGTACTAACTGCAGATGTGAGTAACATCTAGCCAACACAACCCATCTGGTCTCCCAGCTTGCGTGCCGGTGCTAAATCACACTTAGAAACAACTACCACTGCACCCACGAGCAACACGGTGCCTAATCCACACAAAACTCGTGGACAACACCACACCACGCACCATGGGTTGAGGAACTCTTGCGAACCGCTCTGCTCGAGCGAACGTCACATCACGCTCCGCTCCAAAACTGCTATCTCAACAATAGCTCCAAACAAATCAATGATCTCAAGATCCAACCATTGAGGAAGACTTTCAACAAGAAGTTGACGTCCATCTCCAATCGGGAATGCATACCGTCACTCCTCAGGTTCCTCGTGATCCTTCACACATCAGCTTCGCCAAAACTAGAGCTGGTGCCAAAGACACTTCTCAACACTGCAAGCCAGCAAATAAGAAAAATCACGAAAATCAAGGTGCAGGAATGCATGACAAGTTGATTCTATAGAGTCACTTGACCAAACATCCCTAGGCTAGTGCTCCTAGGTGGACCTAAGCTCTGATACCAAATGTAACGACCCTTAAGTTGCTACCACTCAACCTAGCTACAATTTTTCATTTTATTATTATTATCTAACAATTACACTAATTATGACATAAAATTTAAGTACATTCAACAGAAACAAAACTAGTAAACAATAAGAAATAAAACAAACTAAACACTCACTAGGATCTTTGATGTGTGGTAGTGTGACTCCTCTTATATTTACTAGCAACCGACTACTACTATCCTGCACCTGCCAAAACACATAAAACAAAGTACACATGAGTGACCACTCAAAACAGTCACCCAACACCCACCTAAGACAACTTGGCACACCACACCGAGGAAGTAGGCAAAACTTCGCCACAAGTACACAAGCATAGGCATCCAACCTGGATGCCGAACACCAAACCCAAGCAATCCATTATTGCCCAACAAGCAACAAAATATCAAAATCATGCCTTTAAAACCATTCTTTTTTTTCCTTTTCAAAACCATATGTATGCACTTTAAAATCATTTTATGCATGCCCGAGAAGGTTGATCTAGCCAACTCAAGCCCAAAACCACACAAAACACACATGCTTGGTCCCACGTAATCTCTGGGTGGGCCAAATGACCAACAGTGTCTGAATACTCTCTGAAGTATGCAGGGCACCTACAACAACAACCATAAAATAAACATAGAGCCTTTGCTCTGGGTAGCACGGTTTCCTCTGGACCAAAATAGCCACACCAAAGCCTTAGAGCCTCTACTCCAAAACCAAGGTCTACTTTAGACCAAAACCAAGGAGCTACTACTCCCAAGGCACTATGCCTCAACTAGGCGCAACACCACGACTACTTCTAGGCCAAAGCCTGACTCCTTTAATAAGGACACAACAAAAACCAGAAGCACAAAAATGTGTCGAGCTACCCGATGTCAAGTAGTCAAAACAGGCCACAAGCAGTTCACCGCGGAGCTACCACGATGCCTGCACTACCACAGACAATCACCTTGTGGAGGAGTCTACTAGTCCCAGTGTCCTTCCACCTAAAGGAGCCTCAACGACTAGCCACACACTAGGAAAGCTTGCTCACCCTACTCCTGGGCGAGTTGTTTTCTCTCAGGACAAAACCACAAGGTACGCCCTCTCAGCGTCCGACATAGTGCTCGAGCCTCTAGAGGCTCCAACCTCCTAGGCTCAGCTAGAACCCACACTACACCTTGGTACTCGTAACAACTAGGGTATCACGTCAAACTACGTAGGAGTCTCATACCTCTTGAGTCTGCTACCATGATACCTCTAGGTACAGACGGTACCCTGGCTCTTCGACACTCGTGACTAACACATATCTAAACAACACCTCAACCTATAGACCTCAGCCTTGGCCTTGTGAACAATGATCAAGGAGTGTCATACCTCTAGGATTCGATGAGCACTTCCCTCATCCTTTTAGTCTTTGACCTCAACCTAGATGCCACGTTTGACTCTCCGAAGGCATTGTCACACTTACACGTCTAGGTAATGTGCCCTTACAGTCTCTTGGTCCACCCAAGTAGAAAACCATGGAAATCTCTTTTCAAATCCTTTGTAAACTGATGCATTTCTCTTTTCAAAACCTTTTGGAAAACCACTAAACAACTTTCCAAAAATCTCACAAAACACCGTACCCAAAAGTATCAAAAAAATCAAAACCAAAATGACAACTCAAAGCACTGCTTCGACAAATCTTTGTCAGGCCCAAAAAGCCACACCAAGTGCACTTAGAACAACAAGTTCTTGTGCGAAAGTGTCTAACGGCTATTGGCATGTGTCTCACATGAGCCATAGCTAGCTCAGTGTCAAACACCCAACCATGCCACTGAATATCTAATTCAGTGCACCACGCCGATTCACACCCCAACTGCAAATCCTAGGGTTAATTATGAACCCTAAAGTCCATCTAAGCCATTTAAGGGAAAGACTTTATCCTATTTACAACACTTAGGGATCTTACTAATTTATTTTAACCAATCCCTAGATCATTTCTAATGATCTTCCTAATTATTATCATGTCATAATCACTTACAAGGTTAATATGACACTAAACAAATTAAAAACCATTAAAAACAAGTTCCCAAGGGCTTAAACATAATTTACACAAAATCTAAGGACTAAAAAGTAATTTCTACAAAGTTCAAGGATCAAAAGACAAATTCCACTAAACTCAATGACTGAAAGGTAATTATCTCATAACTTAGGGACCTAGGCTTAAATTTACCAAAGCCAGGGACCACAAACCACATACCAAATTGATCTCAACGAGCTCTACAATCTAGTATCAAAAAAAAAAGATTTGATCAACAGATCCCAAGAAATCATCAAACAAAGCCAATGGGCACTATTCATTCCACACAACAAATATCGCCATAAATGGTCCACAAATGTACAATAAATTTAATAAAAATCACTACAAATACTAGCACACTACCATGCACTTATGATCCAAAAATGGAATCAAAAGGAGCCTACAGGTTGTGTACCTTGCACCGAAGGCACGACAACGACCATGGAGACGACGCACCTCCTCCGACTGTGAGCAACGCTTCATCTCCTCCTCCTGGCTGCAATGAGACAATGAGCACAGTGATGACGGCAATCTCCTCTCCCATCTCCAAGTGCTCACACACACACACACACACACACACACACACACATTTCTCTCTTTCTCTCTCTCTCTCTCTCTCTCTTTCTCTCTTTCTCTCCCACTCTCTCTATCTCATCTCCCTCTCCCACTCCCACCTTATGCATGCATGCATATGGGGGGAGGATGGAGTGACGAAGAAGGAGAATAAGAGGCGTGAGGAGGAAGCACAAGTGGGAGGAGAGAGAAATTGGAGAAAAAAGAAAAAGGAGGAAAAGAAAAGAAAAGAAAAGAAAGAAGAGAAGGAAAGAAGGAAAAGGAAGAAAGAGAAAAAGGAATCCACAACACGCGATCCAACCGCACAACTTCCTACGTCTGTGTGGCTCATGCCACCAGACACCAACCAACAAACCTTCGCAGCCTAGAATAAACCCTTAAACTCCCACGAGGGTCAGTACAGTACCACAATCACTCAACACCAAAAAGGCCAGGAACTCACATTATAGGCGTAGAATGCTGCCAAAATTGCATTTTACAATAAATGCAGGGAACTCAGCGTCTAATGATGTAAAACTCCATCAAAAATATCTAGCCAAAATTGCTAATCATGGCTTGGGTCATTACACAAAGATGTTGAGAGTAATGGGAATACCACACCCGAAAGTGTAGTAGAGGTTCGAAAACGATCTCGTGGTAGTTGGGGATGCCAAGCTAGGTAAAAGAGGGGCATGATACCGAAGGATAGTCAAGATGCCCCTAGTATCGAGGGATGATACCAGAAGCAGCTAAAATGCCCTTGGTATCAAAGGATAGATGATATGGAAAGGAAGTAGAGGGCAGATCGAGAGATACTAGGGAAAAATAGATGTCCTTGGTATCAAGTTGAGCTATTGCAGGAATGCCAGACACTACTCGAGGGTGTGCAATGATTTCAAAGCAAGCATGCGATGCATTGCCATGAAAAGGCAAGGTGCAAGCATGTTGGTTGTCATAGACCACCTGCACGGTGAGCGGACAGAACCGAACTGGAGTGGAAAGAGTTGTGAAGAGGAAGATGCAAATGCAGGGGTTAGGTTATGACTACAGGTGCACTTTGGACCATTGGACTTGCTGAAGTTGATGTTGGTTGAGGTAGGGTATGATGCTTGCTTGTTGGATTATCCTGAAGGCATGCATGTTCGACTACTATTCTGAATAATGCTTGGAAGGTAGGATGAATTACCAAATTGGTCTGGGCATTTGATGGTTCGCAATCTACCTCTGATATGCATGTCTGGATTGTGTATTGCTCTTTTGCTTGTTCAACCATTGTACTTTTACTATTCTATACTTGGTTGTGCTATCATTGGGCACTCCCTAGTAGTGTTTGCAAAACTTGACTAATTGTGGGCAGATTGCTGCCATGCCACTAACTCTACAGATTTGTGTGGTTTATGCATTGAAAGGTGCCCTTGATGCATGTGCGCATTGATCAGAAAGTAGCTAAAATGCCCCTAGTTGAAGACACTCAATGAAGACCTATAAGATGGTGCATACGCAAGTAAAGAGGCTCAAGCAAGCAAGCTAAATATAGAAATGATTGCTGGGGGAGATTTTATTATTGCAAGCAAGAAGGTTGAATGGCCAAGGGTGATTATTATTATTTGAGTAGGTAAATATGCTTTGTTGAATAGAGGCATTTTTTGTTATTGTCTTGCCCTTAGTTATGTTGGAAAACTTCATGCCTATTGAAAAGGAGGAGGACACCCTCGACTCAATAGACCCTATAGAGACTCATAACCTATGGGTGGCTCTCGTTGGGTGAGTGGTGGCACTCAGGCTCATTGTGTAGGGTGGTGTGATGGATCAGGCTCCATGCCAGACTCTTTACGGTCCTGCACTTACTCTTTAGGGATCCTCGATTCTTCTTTTGCTCCCTCGTAGATGTATGGGTTTGCTCTATTCATACCTTGGAGGTAATAGGATGTAACGACTCAGATTTTAGGTAGCAATTTAAGCTAGAAATTTAATTTAGGATTTCTCAGTTATAGGATGCTTGGAGTGAGGCGTTCAATATAAAATGCTGGTTTATAGGTGTTCTACACCAAAAATAATGAATTCTAGCTTTTTGTTGTGTTGAACGCTGAGAGCGTAGCATTTAATGTAAAACACCAAATATACACCATTCAACACTTGTATGAGATTTCTGTGACTGAGCGTTCAACACAAACCTATAACAACCTATAACAAGCATCCACCATAACAACCTATAACAAACCCTAATCACTTCCCACTCCACCATAACAACCTATAACAACCTCTAACCACCAAAACAAACCTAACCACTTCCCACTCCACCATAACAACCTATAACAACCTTTAACCACCTAAACAAACCTAACCACTTCCCACTCCACCATAACAACCTATAACAACCTCTAACAACCTAAACAAACCTAACTACTTCCCACCTTCATCATAACAACCTACAACGACTTGTAACAACTTATAACTACCGACAACAACCCAGAACAAACTACCCGAACAACCTAAACAACCTTGCCATTGCAAGCCTATAAATACCCCCATTTGCAAGAGAAAAAGGGGAAAAAAATCTTGAAAAAGAGAGAAAAGACTTGGAAAAAAGGAGAGGAAGTTTGAGAGGAGAGAAATCATGGAGAGATCACCAACCAGAACAACCAGAGGAAGCTCTGATCAGTGAGGAAACTCGGAGAGGAGAAAATTCAGAGCTCAGGCCAACTCCGACCACATCTCTGGCGAGCTTCGGTAGCCACCTCCATTGCCAGCTAAGGTATGCCCCAATCAGAGCTCAATTGTCTTCCATTTTTGTTCCCTAGGACCTCTTCAACTTCCCTGAGGTGTTTCCAATTGAGTTTGGGGACTTCCTCGGCCAGAAATAGGATTTTATGGGTCGTTGGACCCAATTTTCTGATAGGAGAGGTGGGGGCACGAATCCAGTGAGTTATTTGTGCCCTGGTAAGTGTAGGTTGATTGGCCTAGGTCTCTTCTTGCTCCTCCTCCACTCTGGAAGCCGTTCATCCACCCTAGAGGTGGCTAGAAGTGCGCCGTCAGACAAAGCCCCGCCGTCGCTGGAGAAGACGACCCTTGGTAGGAGTCGACTGTGCATCTCCTTCATTGAGGCTCTGCTCAAAGCATCAGAGCACCTTCCTCTCCTCTCCCCTTAGACTCTGGAAGCCACATGACCCCGCTTTGAGCCCCAATCGCGCCCCACAGTCGTTGTTGTTGGAGTCGACATAGAGTTTGATCGGGAGGAGGGGGTATGGTGCGTTCCTTGCTCCCAGATGGTGGAATTTCTTCCTCTCTGCGCCCTCAACCCTCTTGGAGCCTTGGAGCGCCGCATCGCTACCTCCAATTGTCCTTTCTTCTCTAGGCTCGTCGCCGGAGTCACGACGTCGGCGAGGGAGGTGGGAGGAGGCCTCCAATCGTTGGCTGCTTGATTGGAGCCACTAGATCTTCCCCCTTTTCTTTCCTCTTGCTTACAAGATGCTTGGATGCCAGATCAGGCATTTAGGAAGCCTTGGATGGCTTCCCAGATGGCCATCGACGACGAGGTACAGCCGTCGATCGTTTTTTTAAAAACCTCTTTTAGATAACTTCATTTCTTTTCTTTTGTTTGTGTTTAGGTCCTTTTATTTTGCATTTAAGCCCCTACATCAGTTTTTTTAATCATTTTAATAATTTTTTGTTTTGTAAAATTGCAATGTGATCCTTATGATTTTCATTTAATATTTCTCAGGCTTGAAATTTTGACATAAAACCCTCTGATTTAGTTTTCATTCATTTTGAGTCCATAATTTGCACATAAAACCTTGAACTTCATTAAAAATGTTCTGAATGCATGATTTTCTTGTACAATTGAAAACCTAACCTTGTAGATTCAAATTTTTACTCAAATGTGCACAGAATTTCATTTTAAACCCTGAACTACACTAAATTTACACTGAATGCATGTTTTTATGGCATATTTACTAATCAGTCCCTGGAAATTCATATTTTCATCCATGAGTCCACTATTTTGCACTTTTAACCCTGCATTTCTTCAAAATTACACTAAACACATGTTTTTCTGGAAAACTTACAGATTGGTCCCTAGGAATCCTAATTTTAACAAAAAATGCACAGTTTTGCATATTTAACCCCCAACTATCTTAAAATTGCATAAAATGTGTTCTCATAAACGTTTTTGCTGGTTTAACCATAGAATCTCAGCCTTTACTCATGACATGTATTTTTTGCACAGAGACCCCTGGAAATTTACATATCTCACCCAAACTTTCATTTTGTACATTTTCTTACCCTTTTTTTTCATGCATTTATCCTCATACACTTGCATCATGCACGCATTTCAAACTTATTTCAAACTTGGTTTTCACATTATTTCCTAGATTTCTTCTGATTTTCATGATTTTGATTTGATTTGGATTTTCCTCGCCCGAGAGTGTACATTAGTAGGCTTAACAATGCCGACATGGACTCGAATGAGGATTATTTTCTCACATTTGATTTTCTAGGATTTCCTATGTTTTCGTTGTTTTGCGTGACACTTTCGGAATATTTTCGATTTTCTAGGTTTTTCTTCATTGCCTAAAAGCATGCAGTATAGTGGCATTTTCAATGCCTACATTGTCCAATGGATTATTTTTCTTATTATTTCTTTTTTATTCATTTATTCTCTTTGATTTGGCATGTTTTCTGCATTCATCTTAGGCATGTGCATTCGGGATAGACAAGCATACACACACTAGATCATTAGCAAGCAAGAAACCTATAAAGAACGAATTCTTTGGGCGTATAGGGGAGCCTAACACTTTCCCCATGAGTAACAAGAATCCTTACCCTTTCTCTGGCCCGCATTGATTTATGCATTACATCCATTAGGCATGGAGCATACATGTGTTTCCTTTGTGTTGATTTATTTAGGTTTTCCATTTGAGTTTGGTTTTCCTCGTCTTTCCATTAAAAGACTAGGTGGCGACTCCTTTTCCTTATCCTTTTCTTATCTTTCTTTTGTGTTTCTGAGTCTAGTTTCCTTCTTCGGATTCACCATGTTCACCGTCACCATATCGAGACTCCTCGTGTGTTTCCATGCACTTTGGAGTCGTGCAGGGTTCCACCGACATGGTCACAAGAACTGGCGACTCCGTTGGGGATAACTAGATTCTAGCTTTGATTTTGTTTTTCTTGCTTGCTTGTCTTTGATCTGTACACTTTGAGTTTGTTTGCTTATTCTATTTGTTTGCACATATTTGACTGTACATGCCTTTTTACACTATTGCTATGCGACCACACATGCACATCACCTAATTCATGCCTTTTGTTATGATGCTTGCTTTTCTTCACTTACTTGTGTGCACTACACTAGCACATGCCATGCTCATGCCTTTTGGTTGATGATTGAGTGTTTGGATGCCAAGATTGTGTGTTTTCTTTCCCTTTTTGTATTTTCCATGATTAGGAGAGTAGAGACATGTTTGCCTCCCTTCCTGGTTAAATTAAAACACACAAACTCAAACAAGCAAATAATAAGGTATAACTAGAGACAACTGCTCACAATCTCCTTGGCTTGATAAAACACAAGTAAAAGACATAAAAGAATATTGCATGATTGATCATATAGGGCATGCACCTTCTCCTCTGAGTCAACCTACAGTTTACAAAGGACAATTCTAGTAGCCCGTTCTATAGCTTTGGCGTAGGGCATGTTGCTAATTTGTCCCTCCTTGTTCGGGGTCGTGTCGGTGTTAGTAGAGGTACAACTCCATGCTACTGCAGGTGACGATGCAAGCAACGCACCACCCATTCACTGCCTATGCTTTGGCTAGGATTTAGAACAGGAACCTTACTCTTCTGACCAGAGTCAAAACCTAAACCCATGAGTGCGTCCCGTGTGGTCAACCCCATGTGGGACATGCATGGTGAGAGAGCACATATTAGTAGCATTCATGTGCATGTGTACCATTCATGCCACTATAATGAACAATTGCATAGCTCACTTGTTTCTTCTGTTGTTCTGCCTTTTCTTCTTCGCTAACACATTACGTCTTTTTCCTCTGTCAGGTATAGAGTGATGTGTGCGAGTTCCTCGGCTAGAGCATGGGAGTTCGTTTCAGTGACCTCAGTCTTGAGGTATTGTTCTCGACTATCTTTCCTAGGGCTATCTGTCACTTCCAATGATAGCTCCTCGTAGGTGTCGTCCTCTAGTTTGCAATCGCAGTCCCATCCTTACCCATTTCCAGTCCATTATGGCCCAGCAAGCCTCAAAGACCTTTGTACCAGCTGCTCCAGAGGGGATCCCTGTTTCCGCCCCTCCTTCCTCTTTTACTTTGACATCTGTCACTTCACCTGCACTCCATGACAACCACTTCCAGGCACATGGAGTTCCCTGTCGTCTAGTGTCGGGACATTGGCAGACCATGATTGGTCTGGAGCCTATGACTGAGGCAGTTACTGTGACCACTGCTACAACATCTGATCTGATAATGTCCTGTTTTTCGATTGGTTCAGCTCCACTTGATACACAGTTGGCTGCGATTGCTTCGACTGTAGGGATTCAACCCACAGGATCATTGAAATTCTAGCCCCCTATGACATCCATTCCACTTGCTTTTCCGACCCTTGGTACTGCTACCGATGGTTCTCTGACTGTGCAGTCTCAATAGCTTATGGCTCTTGCACAGAGGCTGCAAAGCATACCCTTTTCTTTGGATCCTACTTTGACTACACCTATTTGTCTTGTTCCTGAAGATCCATCTCCACCTATTCAGGCATTTCATGCTACACTAGTCACACCACCACTGCAGCAGTCGCTGTAGCTTCTCGCTGTCTCGACGACAGGTGCCGCTTCTCTACCATTAGTATCATCACCACTATACACACAACATATTCCTCCATCTGCTGGTGGTCAGCCTTTTGGGTTGGCGAGAGTACAATGGCCTGTGAACCCTGCCATACCGGTTCAATAGTTGTTGCTCCCACACGCAACACCATGTCCAACACAACATACTGTCATTCCTACACCCTTGCATTAGATATAAGCCTCCACATTCATTCCACCACAAACAACACATATGCACAGGTACACTGGTCATAATGCCACAACACTAGGTGGTGAGATGATAGATCTGGAGGAGCACATGGGTGCTATAAACATAGTGTAGGCACCCCAGTTTTGCAGGTCTACAGGTTGGAATTGTGGTAGCTGGGATTTAATCACAAATGAACTCAAACCCTGGTTTAGTCCCAAAGATAGAGAACACCAAACCCGACAGTAAATGGTCTGAGCCGTGATCCGTGGCCATGTAGGTGCACAAATAGGCGCACTTCACTGGCGCACATATCTTGCACACAAGACAGGCGCACCTCTTAGGCGCACCATGCAGCCGCACTAGACATATGCACCTGGCCGGATCCCTCATCACAACCATCGATCACTGTTGGTGCTTGGGCAGGCAGCGGGCTGCGTGGAGAATAACACGGTTGTTACAAGTGGTTAGTCTCTTAGGAGGCTTCTTAGTTTGTTACAGAGTTGGTTAGTTGTTAGGATTTTGTTGAGTTTGTTACAGGTTGTTACAGCCACCGGAGCTTCACCTATAAAAGGAGCAGCAGAGGCAGATGTGAGGAGGTCTTTGTTTTCAAGAGAGAAAAACAGAGAATTCCAGAGTGCGGGAGAATTTCAGAAAGAGAGAGGGGCCCACAGAGGTGAGAAGTGGAGAATTCAGGCCACTTCCGACGAGCTACGGAGGAGATGCGCATTGTTAGGCTAGGTACACCCTCCTCCAACCTCATTTAGCTTCGTATTTAGTTTCCTAGAGCTTCCTTAGTCTTTCTGGATCATTTCCAATCAAGCCAGAGGCCTCCTCTGGTCGGAATAGCTCCCCGGACCTCGCCGTCGCCGTTTTCCGATGATTTAGGTGGGGGTGCTGGTCCAAGGCTTATCCCTGGTCCTAGAACCCTAGGTCTACCTCTCCAAGCCTTCCTCATGCTTTTCTGCCCCTCCAATCCCAATTCTGATCGCTGCGGAGGTCTCCACCAGAGGATCACCGGAATCGCAACATTCTGCCATCGTCGGAGAAGATGATTGGTGCCAGAACAGGAACGCACGCCTCCAGCCACTCCACGCCGCTTTAAGCCTCCAAAAAACTTCCATGGCATGCCCCCAGTACTCCGGAGCCATCAGATCCACGTCTCGACCTCTAGAACAAGCTCACGACATCGCTCACCGGAGGAAAAGACGTCGATGGCAGGTGGAGCTCCCCTCCGCGTCATCATCCACCATACTCGCTTCCAGAAGAAGAAGAAGGCTCCTCTCGATGCCTAAAGCCTTCGTGACCTCCGGATCGCCCCATCGCCGCATCGCAGCTCCAGCAATCTCCCTTCTTCCTCGACGCCGTCGCTGAAGTGCCTCGACGGCGAGGTAGGTGGGAGGCCCACTCCCACCGTCGAAACCTTGATCCAGGTTGTTGGATCTTCTTCCCTCTTCTTCTTCTTGCTTCCCACGGGGTCTGATCTCAGATCAGACCACGAGAAAGCCTCTGATTACCTCGCCGACGGCCGTCGTTGTCATTTTCTTTTAAAAATTAAGAAAACATTTTTTATTTTAATAAACTTCTGAAATTTCTGATCTGTTACACTTAGGTCCTTTTCTTTATTGCAAATAGATCATTTTCATACATTTAGGTCCTGAATCATTTTTTTATAAATCGTTTGAATAAAGTTTTAATTGAAAATATTGCATTATGCTCCCTTATCATTCAAAATAATGTTTCCTAGGTTTAAAAGTTTAACAACAAACCCTTAAAGTTTCTTTTCATGAATTTCAATCCAATATTTTTGCATAAAGGACCTTGAACTTTTTGAAACCTTTCTGAATGCATTAATTCTCTGGGTAAATTGCTTTTTAGCCCCTATACTTTACAGATTTCACATTGAATGCTTGTTTTCTAGGGTAAATTTACAGAATTGCCCCTAAAATTTTCATGATTCTTTTTCTTGCATATTTTACCTTGAGTTTCCACGGAATTGCTTTAAACACATGTTTTAATGGCAGAATTGCATTTTAACCCTTAGGAAACATCAATTTGGCCAAAAATGCACATATTGGCACATTTGACCCCAGATTTCTTCATAATTGCATAGAATGTGTTTTCCTATGATTTGGGCATCAGAATTTCAATTTTTATTCATAATTTGATTTTTTTGCACAAAGGCCCCTAGAATTCGTACTTTTACACTCACATGCATTTTGCACATTTTGTCGCACTTTTTCATGCAATTTTCTTGCCTTTTCTTCTTTACTTTGCGCACGCATTTCCAACTCTTTTCGATCTTGGTTTTCTCGCCGTCTCCTGGATTCTTTTCAATTTTCGCATCTTTAGATTTGATTTGGCTTTCCATCAACTAAAGGCATACAGTAAAAGGCTTGACGAAGCCGTCATCGTCCCGAGAAGAGGATTATTTTCCCTAATTTGATTTTCTCAGATTTATCCAAATTTCCGCTGATTTGCGAGATGCCTTCCGAGAATTTCTCGACTATCACGATTTTCCTCATCGCCCAAGGGCGTATAGTAAAGCGACATTCTCAATGCCTACATTTGACCCTCGGATTAACTTTTTCCCTTTATTTTCTTTTTTCTCTTTGATTTGGCATGTTTTTAGTCATCATTAGCATGAGCATTCAAAATAAGCAAGCACACACCCATTAGACCTTTGACAAGTAGGAAACTTAGAAAGACCGAGTTTTCTCGGGCGCATGGGTGTGCCTAACCCATTCCCTATGCGTAACCAGAATCCTTACCCTTTCTTTGGCCTACATTCATTTGCGCATTATATCCATCAGGCACAGAGCACACATGTTTTCTGCATCTTGTTTGCTTCTTGATTTTCTGGTGTGCTTGGTTTTCGTCGTCTTTCCATTAAAAGACTAGGTGGCGACTTCTTTCCTTATCGTTTCTTATCCTTCCTTGGTGTTTCTGAGTCTAGTCTTCTTCTCCAGATTCACCATCTTCGCCGTGACCATTTCGGGGCTCCTTGAGTGCTTCCATGCCCCTGGTAGGGGAGAGCCATGCAGGCTTCCACCGTATGGTCAAACATAGTGTATGTGGGACCCACTCCAGCTGTACAATCAACGTAGCAGCAACCCCAGATGCACTTCTCACCAGGATGAATGACTTGGACAGAGCATATGACAAGTGTAGGGGGGATCGCTAGTCTTACACCTCCCGGGACCTTTCACATCTCGGAGTTTGAAAAGTACAATTTCCAAAGGCTGTACTCCCTCTGAACTTTCACATCCTGGAGTTTGAAAAGTACAATGGGAAAGGCTATGCAATCTTAGATCTTAGGGCGTATTGTGGTAATCTTGCTCAGTTGTAGGCTGATGAGAGACTGCTTATTCGTTGTTTCCAAAAGAGCCTCACAGGTCTAGCTTTAAAGTGGTTCACATCTCTGGATATGACAACCATTAAGACTTGGAATGACCTTAGCCAGGCTTTTGTGAAGCAATATTCATTCAATCTTGACATGGTCCCAAAGTGCAAGGACCTGGTTGCAACAAAGCAGAAGCCCCATGAGCCGTTCAGGGAGTACGTCGGGCGCTGACGAGCCCTCACATCATAGGTTTGCAATAGACGTTTTGTTGAAGAATCTATCGAGATAATAATCCGAGGGTCGTAGCCAGTTATAGGGACCTTAATGAGCATTCAACCTATTTCCACTTTTATATCCCTGATCATGGCTAGCACCCGAGTTGAGAGCTCACTGTATAGCAGAAGTATTCCAGCATTAGCGACATTTGCTAAGCAGACCAAGGCTTCAAGAGGAACCAACAATTGCAATGGCAGCAGCAATGGATCCAACACCAGACATTTACGAAGGAAGGACACTGCCAAGAATGCTGTGGCATATGTAGGAGCTCCTGTTATGCCGATTAGTGTGGTGATCTCGCCAGCACAAAGTCAGGTAGTCGACACCCCTGCACCTAGGGCACCATGCACATCACGAATAACCACCACCGTCGAGCCAATCTACCAGCCTGCACTAGCAAGGCAAGGGCGCAACCTTGGACCAAGATGACCTCAACGACCCGAGAGAGATTACACTCCTCTGGTTGAGCCATTGAGCATCGTGTTTCCCAAAGTTACGTCACTCTTGAGGCTTCCAAAAGTTCACCTACCACCAAACACACTTCCATGGTGGTTTAAAGCAGATTTATTCTGCTGTTACCATAGAGCTGCAGGGCACTCTATGGATAACTATTTTACACTCCAGGATGCAATTCAAGACTTCATTGACCATAGGGTCATCATTATCAACACACATGAGGCAGAGTCTGCACCCGCTGCACCGACACCACTTTCTTCTGCATCGACACATAGTAATATAGTAAACTGACCCTTTCTTGAGCATGCACCTGGAACTTCAGGAGTTCATTTCCTTTCTTCTGATGAGATTGCACCTTCACTATTTGACCTTTCCCTTCTCATTCAAGACATCTCAGATCCTTTTCCTTATCAGCTCAGCCAGTCTATTATTGAAGCTACCAGTTCTGCAATCAATATGATCCAGCTAACTGCCAGACCGAGGCACACAACCACAAAACCTACCATGCAATCCACTTCATCATCAGTCAGTTTGCTAGCCAAGCTGAAACATGACCTGATCCACCAAATGCCAATACTTACTTCACCAACTCTGGTCCTAGTGGAATTGAAGGTCCGTGCTCCTGTAGTCATTAACTTGACATAGGATACTTACCACATGCCTTAGTGTTACGCCATAGAAATGTGCATTGAGGTAACACAGTCAGGACGGGTGTAAACGGCCTCAGTTCTTGCAAACAAGCCTAACTAGCCAACAACTTCATCTTCCCAACTAAGGAACCAAATTCCCAATCATATCCTTGAAGAAGTAGTCCCAAGAATTAACCCCACCACTACCAAGATGGACCCACCTATAACTGACATCACGACCCAATTAAAGAAACTTAAAGCAGATATTTCCATTTAGGACCTAATCCATACATCAGTTGAACATCAGGAGGCCTTTCTCTGAGTTTTCCAAGCCGCCAATTTTTCCATAACAATACAATTGCCGGCCTTGGAAAGCATGGAAGGAATGATAGCTGTGCCGCAGGTGATCTCCTTCTCTAGCTCAGAACTACCCCCAGCAGGGACCAATAGTAACCTACCCCTATTCATCACGGTGCAATACCAGAATTTCTGCATTCCTCTTACTTTGGTGGATAATGGCTCCGGTTTAATTGTCTTCCCTTTGCGAACAACAAATCAGGTCAGATTTAAATCTGAGGACATTACCCTAGCTATGAAAGGAATGACGACATTTGACAACACGCATCATGATTCATTAGTGATTTTGGTCATTCCTTTGATCATTGGTCCCGCCCATTTCGTGGTTGAGTTTTATGTTGTTGACCTCGAGCCATCCTTCAATCTCCTACTTGGGCACCCTTGGCTACACAAGCATCTGGTTATCCTCACGACTCTTCACCGAATGATTAAGTTACGTTGGAACAATGATATTATTGTTGTAATGGTAGAAAATCTTGAAAAGGAGAAGGTTGAGGCAATCTCTTTTGTATCTCTTCAAATTGTCCATTTTGACCCATAACGTTGCGATGTGCTATACCATGTCGACCTGTTTGAGTCGGTCAATTTCATTCCGATTCTTGAGCATGCCAGTCATTTGGCCGCTTTTGGAAATCCTTTTATGATGGTCGAGAATCTGTGTTAGAGGTGGGGGTACGAGAAAGGAGCATCCCTCAAGCGGAATGGCCAAGGAATCACTGTAGACACCTCGATTTTGAGGTGACCAAGAGATGAGTATCCTTATTTTGCTTTGGATGTGATCAGCCCTTGAACTGAGCCCCAAACCCATTAGCTAAAGTCCCAATCAAAATATTTGAGTAGGGTTGGCGCACCAACCAGGCGCACTAACTAGGCGCACCAACCAGGCGCACCAAGTAGGCACACATCACTGGCTCACCAAGCAGGCGCCCAGCTCTGGCTGCTGACCTTCCATCTTCTGGGCTGTTACCCTTGCAAACGAATGTGCCAACGAATATTCG
>JAMKQA010002064.1:0-29377 GCA_024699735.1 Posidonia australis | reverse complement strand
AAAATCAATATTACATAGTGAATTATTTCATTGTAGGTGCTGTTGTCACATAATAAATCTAATTGTACAAGATGATATATAATGTATTAGGCGTTATATAGAAAATATAAGAACAATTATTTTATTTATTTAAACATTAGTTAAAAGATATCAAGAATTTAGACATGTATGTGCACAAAATGGTTTAAAACTTAAAAAATTTAAGTTAAGATGTTCAACATAGATGGAATTCAACTTATGTTATGTTAAATTTAAGTCTATCTTATTGTAATATAATTACAGGATTTTATAATACAAAATCTAATGATTTATTAAATGATGAAGATTGGTAAAATTCTACTCTAATTCATAATTCTTTAGAATCATTTTATAATGCAATAAAATAATTATTAGGTCAATATTATCCATAGTGTTACAAAACGGACTGGACCGGTCCTGTCCAAAATATAGTCAGTCCGCCTAGGCCTGGACCTGGTCGAGTTGGGTCTGGTGGAAGATGAAATTTCTTCGGCCTAGCACGGCCTATGGCCCGCCTGGTAGGTTGAGCCGTGGGCCTGGTAGGCCAGGCTGGGCTAGGTCGGTCTATTGGGTCGTTTAATTTAAAAAAATAAATAATTTTTTTATTAATAAAAAAATATTTTTTATACATAAAAAAATATTTTTTATACATAAAAAAATAAAAATTACATAATGATTAAAAAAATACATAATTAAAAAAACACAATTATTTTTTATACATAAAATTTTCATTTTTACACTTTTTTTTACATTTGTACTCATTAATAGAATTTGTTCTGGTTTCTCCATTGATGTTGACGTCGCATCGTTGTCTTCTGATTCCTCATTCAAGCTTAATCCTTATAGACGATCAACTGCATTATACCAGTTTTTTAAGCATACAGAGGTTTCTATAGACTTTTCAGATAATCTACATTTTCTATCATTTAATACTCTTTTTCCTGCAGAAAATGCATATTCCGATGCTACAATTGACGTCGGAATCGTTAGTAAATCTTTTACCATTTTTTAAACTATAGGAAATCTAATTACTGTACTAGACCATTACATTAATATTGTCTAAGTTTTTCATTTCTAAATCACTAAAAGCAAACTCCCATTCTAAATAATTTTTTAATTCATTATTTGTAGTTGATTTTACATATTTTTCTTTTTTTATTTAATCTACATCAAAAAGAACTACTACTACTATTACTTGTATGTATTCCTATAAAACTAGTTGTGTGATCACTGTTACTACTTCCACCATAATTTTTAGCATATTCTTTAAATAGCTTATATAAAGTTGTTTTTATTTTATTATCATATGAATCTATATAGTCATTTTTATTCATTTTACTAAAAATATCATCTATTAGTACCATACAATTAACTAATCTATATCTAAGGTCCATAATTAAAGCAAAACATATCCACATTAGAGGTTTATTTCAATAATTATTATATTTAGTTTCCATTAATTTAATAATATCTAAAAAAACAGTAATATTTCTATATTGTTGAATAATATTTGTAATATTAAATAAATAAATTAAAATTAGAAAACTTGTTGGATAATTACACATGTAACGATTCTAGGCCCACATGGCCCTTAAAACCCTAAGACTCAACTCTTGGACTTAAAATACTTAAGCTGAAGTTGATATGATAATTGATCTTATAATTTATTTAGACCTACTTACTTTTTTTGAACAATAATGATCTAAATCTTAGTATTATAATACTCATTTGAACATCTACGTCTTCGTCACACTTTTTTATGTATAACACTTAGTTACCATAGTTGAGACTAATTTAGGCTCAGATCAGACCCATATGGACCAGTAAAAGCAATGACCTTAGAATTTTCATGTAGGAAAAGATGTTCCAAACCACATAAACACAAACTAATAATAAAAGTTATCTTAACAATTAAGCAATGTTTGCGTAATCTAAACAATAATGAAGTTTTAACATAAAGACAAGTGGAAAGTAGATTGAAACATGTAAAAGGGGACACTTAGCAGGGGCCATTAATCAATATATTTTATTAATATAAGGTTAAAGAAAACATCAATCAGTGCCTAGGAAGCATGGATTCAGATACAATTCGGCAATTTGGCAATGTTCTAAAATTTAGGATATTATTCAGCATTAAATAAATAAATAATTAATATATCTATTTAAATTTAAATATTTAAAGATTTAAAATAACGCATTAAAATGACATAAAGTGGACATATAAGTCATACTACATAAAATGATAAAACAAAATCAAAAGAGTCATAATGTACTAAGATTGACCAAAATGAGTTTCTATGATTCATACAAAATCAAATGAGCCATCGACATGGGATAATGTACTAATTTAGAAACTAAAAATCTGGATTCATGCACCAAAATAACAATAACTAGGGATAAGTTTTCATCAAATGAGAGGATTGCAATCTCGAGCTCCCCTGCTGCATCCATTGAATCAAATGTATCTCCACCAACATCCCAGTTTTGATTCTCCTTCATTCTCCTTGTTAATAAATAAAGATTAGTGTGTATGAACACTAAATCTTCTGCATGTTGTGGTAGAATCTTGTTTCTTCTTACAGAATGGACAAAGGAATGTATGCTCCAATTCCTTTCAGCACATGATGAGGAAGAAGGTTGGCAAAGAAGCTTGAGAGCAATGCGTTGAAGCATTGGTGCTGAAGATCCATAAACCATCCACCAAGACCTTGGATCAAAGGATCCTCTATCACACAAAGGATCAAAAGAGGCAAACACATAAGATGTTGCTGAAAATCTAGCGAACTCAAGATTTGCTTCATTGTGGTCCTTTGGTTCACTAAAAAAAAGTCTTATGCAGTTGTTTCTTTCCTTTGAGATTTTCACATCTCTATGTGGTGGAATACGATTAGGAGCCTCTTTAAGCCATTCTTTACTGTAGTACCTAGATGGTAAAATAAGAACAAATGATCATGCTATTAAAAGAAAAAGATAAACAAGATTGTATGACATACTTCAATGACTAAATTGCATAGTTACCTTGGATTCAAAGAATATGCCAAGCAATGAAGGTGAGAGGTACTTTTGTTCCACTTAGGGGCTAAGTATGTCATAAACCACGTTGTAGAAAGATGATGTCTCATCTTCTTTCTTCCTGTCATGGCGATAGATTGCTTCCTTTACTTTCTTAATCATAGCGTTCTACATGTTATACATTAAAAGAAGAGTTGGTTTATCCTTGTTGGCAAACCGCAACATGTCCTAAATAGGTGCAGTGAATGTGAGAATATGGTTGATCTTGTCTCACCACAAATCATTTAAAAGAGTTTCTTTTACAGCTTGTGGTTTTTCAACTTCATCCTCTCTATAGCATGACTACTGATCACTGCTCACCATAGCTCGTAGGCCACCTTTTATGAGCTTAAATCTCCTTGACATTGTAATAACTTATGCGAAGTGTGTCTGAGCAATTGAAAACAACTTAAGATTCATAAGTTTGTTAAACTTGGCTAATCTCATAGAATGATTTACAATGTTATTCTTTACAAACATAGCATTCTCCTATACGTGTGTTATCCAATGGCATTCTTAAAAGTTAGGATCATAAATAGATGTATTCGTTGTAGTACTAGGAGAGTAAATATTCTTAAGTGCAAGGTTAAGAGTGTGTACCACATAAGGTGTCCAAAAAATATGAGGGTATTGACCCCTCAACTATGACTGCTAGTTGCCTTGCACACAGGAGCATTGTCTGTAATGATTTGTACATGTTTCAGGTCTTTTCTCTGCTATAGTCTCTTTTATCATAGAAGCAAAGTAGAACTTGTCTTTAAATTCGGAATGTTAGTGCAACAAGCTAGATCCACAAACGTGTAATCAGATGCTCATAGCACTCATAAATTGTTGCAGCGAGCATGGCTTCAATATGGAATGGAGCTCTGAAGAAGAATGTAAGTGCAACAAGCTAGACTCACAAATTCTCCCAAAACCATAGCAACTCATGGGACACCACCACCACCACCACCACCACCCAAGTTACTCACATCCTCCTTTTGTCTTCCACCTCAAGATTCACATAATCACATGCAAGATCACAAAGACCCTTCCCAAATAGTCAAATCCACACTTTTTCCCTAAAACAAATTGTTGTTGTAGTCTTCTAGTTTGACCACTCTTGTGAAGAGAGTGTCAACAGAAAATGTCTACTCTATTTCGTGTCTTGAATGGAGATAAAGCAATCTATCACAAAAACAAGTAATATGATAGTTAAATATATCACCAATATCTACTTAAATAACTAAATACTTACAAACGATAAAATACGTAATCCCTTATGAATCCTAATATAGATAGAGCTATTAGGGAAAAGTTCACAACATTGTTGGAGTGGATTGCTAACCATTTGGTTCCATAGCTTTATTATAATACTCTGGGGCTTGCATATCTTCATCCTTGTCCTCCACTTTGAAAAGTTCAGCCATCAAGATGGTGTAGATAGCAGAGTTCAATAATATGATCTTCACACAAGTAGACTCAATTTTTTTGTTGGAAAAGATAGATCGACTCAATTACACTCAAATATTGTATGCATATCTTGGTCTTCATTGCTGATCAAATAAGCAAGGCTAGAAGGCGTAATTTTGATTCATTGCTGATCAAACGTGTAAGGCTAGATGGTGTAATTGTGATTTATTATTGCTGATCAAACGAGTAAGGTTTGATGGTGTAATTGTGAATCCAGATTTGTTGCTTGCTCCTTGTCACCACGAGTGGGTGCTACTCAAACACTGTTGTGTGCACAACTTGCATCTTATGTTTGTCATCTTTGTCACAATTAGGGCTTGAATTTGACTCTCTGACCTTAATAATTGAAGAGGCTCCTTTTGATGGGTCTGTAATTCACTATCTTCAATATTAATCCAGTGCAGAAGAAATGGCAAACTCAATTTCCTATGAGTTTTGTCGAAACGAGATTCTCTCTCTCTCTCTCTTGCTCGCTATCATGAAATTACTATATAGCAAGATGGTACAACCGAATGTAGTGGAGGAAGATGAAGAAGGAGATGTGTAAGACATGTAAAGAATACCATTGAGGGCCAGATGGTTACCACAGATGCCATTCTTTCTGTCACCATCAGTCAAGGGAATTTGTGCAGAGTTGCAGACCATCACTTAAAATTTTGGCATCTCATAGTCCTCTTTGTAGCATTTTCTGCTTTTTTTCCTCATCTTATATGGATTCACTGATCAAAAAAAATCTTACATGACAATCTTGAGCTTTAATAAATTGTTAGTCACTTGTTTTATATTTTTCAGGAGGGCTCTTCGGTAGAAGTACTTGTAAAGAGAACTTATCATCTACAAGGAAATGTCTTACTTGATATTGGTGCAATACAATCATGTTAGAAAAATGAGCAAGAAGTCGCTCTAGTTGTTTTATCTTCATCCTGATCATGCATGAGATTGTGATATCTAATAAGAGATACACATACTGTCATATTGAAATTAAAGAGCCTGCTCAAAGTGTTGATATTCATGATGTCTTCCTTGCCAAAAGCAAAGCAGGAGTCTTTATTCTATACTTGAGCATCCTTCTCATGCTGCTAAGTTTCTATGTCCTTTTACTTGCAAAGGTAACTGATAACCTTGTTTGCTTCTCTATCAAAGTGTTGTCTTAGAACTCTTTCAAGTGCCTGGTCTCATTTGGTCTTCTTAAAGTCTGTGCCTTCCTTTTAGAAGTTTTTACATAACTAATAGTGTTTAGTTCTATCTGGGTATATTGGTGTATGCATGTCACAGTACTTTCCATCATTGCATCCAATGAATTTTTTAACTTGCTTCCTGTTTCTGATCCACAGGAAAAATCACACATTAGTATCCTCTGGCTCAGTCTTGTGGGCACCATTCCCATGGTATTTTTAAAAGGAAAGCGTGTCAGGAAAGGTAATTGCTGCTATTCTGCTTACCAAACCTTATCAGTATTTTTTTACATGGACTTTGAAGTTTTTTTTGTAAACATATTATCTCTTGGATGGCTGACAAGGAAATATCAAATTCTTGGTTATGAGATGTTCATCTAGTGCTTGAAAATGCAAAGGATTGTGTAGTTGGTTTCATTTCAACCAAACTTTTGCAGGCTCTCAGGAGAATTCACTATCATCTTTTAGTTGATACTGAAGATTTTTTTACTCAAATGTTTGAGGAGATGCATGTCAAATATGTGCTTTCTATTGCATTAGCATAGAAACTTAATTTCCATGTATTGTTCTAGTTTTTCCCTTCTGTACAAAGAGAGTGGGTTACTGACCAAATTTTATTGATTATAACATTGGTAAACTAACAACTCAATTAAGCAGGAAGCGACAAGTATCGATTAAAAGTTAATAGAGAACTCTCATGCGAGCCTGTACAAACTTGGCTAGAATGGAATCAACTACACAATCCCTTACATTTTGAAGTGCTAGATGAACATCTTTAATATGCTTTCTTTTGTATTAGCATGTAAACTTAATTTCCATATATTGTGCAAGGTTTTTTCCCCTCTGTACAAAGATAGTGGGCCACCCACCAAATTTTATTGATGATAACATCCATAAACAAAATACTTCATTGAGCAGGAAGCAACAAACCAACACTGAAACATCTGAATCTTGGATGGGAACTTCTCAGTTTCATCCCTGTTTTTGATCATAACCTGTGGAGGAGTTCAAGTGAGTTGTCATACTTGGATTTGGAACAAGAATGCCCCTTTGAAAATTCAAGGTTTTGCATGGTAGATTTTCCATGTGGGAGTGTTGACAGAATCAGCTTTGCAGTGAAGGGGTTTCCATTGAGCAAGTAGATGTGTTTTCTGCTATTTGATGGCTGATGATCATTCTCACCATTCGTGATATTGTCGGACTGTACATGGATGGTGGCACACTTTGATTGGGGGTGAGTCTCTTGACCAAGTTATGGGTGGGTCACTAGAGATATTTGGGGGATATGGGGTATGACGGGGAAATGGCAAGAAAGGCGAAGGAAAGTTTGGAGCATTTTCCCTGATGCATGGTGGTGGATGAGATGGATTGAAGAAATCATCATATCTTCCGGGGAAAGTGTCATGTTAGTGAGGATGTGCGTGACAGAGTTGTTTCTTCTACTTTGGAATGGTGCCCAGCTTGGGTGCTTCTGACCTGTTTATTCATGATTGGCTATTTGGCCTCCTGGTGGCTTAGTTTTGTGCATGTTACTCGTATTCCTTTCTGTTTTTCCTTTAGCTATCTTCTTGATAAGCCTCTTTCTTTTTATTTTTTCCTTTTCAAATGGTTTCGATAAAATTCTCGATTACGCTCAAACTACCACAAAAGAAATGGAGAACAAGCTAAACATGTCTAGAGGTCAAACAGACCACCAACTGTAGACAACCAACAAATGGCAGTCCACATCTTCCACTAGTATCTTGGTCTCCCTATATCCTTCACTGCTTTACATGCACTCTGTTGTTTTAGAAGATACAATTGTTTATTTCCATCCATATGGTCGGGACAACAACATGAGGAAGTACTTTTATTAGTTTCATTTTTAGTCTCCCTCCAGCAATTGCGACTACTCTGCTAAGGACTTGTTATTTTGCACTCCCTGTTTTTCTTGAAATCTCCTCACACTTCCCTTTCAACAGATCATGGCAAAAACAAGTGAGAGACATCCTCCTCATCTTCTCTATGGAGGTTGCAAGTACATGCTTGCTGGCCACTTCCCATGATGAAATTTAGCGACTATTTTAAATTGAATCAACATTTTATTTTTGGAAAATTCTAAGGTATTCTTGGTATTACTTTTTAACTACCTACTAGTAATTACAATTGTTTATGTAGCTACAAATTCCATTATTCTTATGTTTGAATAAATGGTCAAGATTGAAAGTTTTCAGTACCCACGAAAATCTTTGGTATTCACAGGGATACTCAATAGACACACCCTTTATTTTTTATATATACCTGTACTATGAGTGGTCATGCTGCCTTCACTGCAGCAACCTTTTATCTTTCACACCTTGCTGAAATTTTGCCAAACCAGACCCCTTTTTATCTTGTATAGCTCACTAATTTTCTGCACCATCAATTAGCCATACTAACCAATCATGCATCTTCACTTTGTCATCTTTGAGATTAATTTAGAATTTCACACAATTTCATTGTTTGTTGCATGGTTATTTCTTCAACTGTAGCATTATGCTACTCAGATATGGGATGCACTTATTCAAACCTTTCAGTCTGTATAAACTTCTCAAGCCGTAGATTACTCCAGAACTTCATCTTGTTGCTGCCCATCTTTGTTTATCAGCATTATAATTCCTTTCCGGAAAGGAAAGTCTCGATTGCATCTTTTTTTGTTCTTTTTGAAAAAATAGCGGCTTGAAAGCTTGATGTCAGCTAATGAAGTGAGAGTTGTTGACCTGATGCTTGACTTCAATTATTCTGCACGAAAGACCTTGTCTTTTTGATATCTATCTTCGACGCACATTTGCTTAGCAGAGCCATGTAATATCACACCAAGTCGTGACCCCTAATCCCTCTTGATCTGTGGGCAGACAGGTGTGGATGAGTGGATCTATTTTGCTAGGCATATTCCACGTGTCAACTTCATTTTGCTTGCTTCTCTTCCTATACTGTGCAATCCTCATGTTACACATTTTGTAATTTTGCTTGATGACAAGAGGATAATAATAGAGGTGGACTTCTTAATCTTGTTGTTTAGGGTAATTTGTCGTATCATTTTTCTATAAGCTTGGCGATGCATATTTCTTATTTTCGTTCTCATCACAACTTCTAACCAATGGTTATACTGATAGACAAATTGATTGAGCAATCTCGTTGTCATAATTTAATCTAATTTATTGTATTTTTCAACTTGTATGTATTGACTTTTCAATTTTCTTGAGTCTTGCAGAGTCTGTTGTGATTATGCCGACATTTGGTGTGCAACTCGAAACACATTATTGGAGGTAAGGTATTTTTAGAATTGGTTTATGTTTTATGGATTCGATATGGATACTTGTTTATGCATTATTGTTCTGTACTCCTACCCTCTTCTATACACATAAGAGGATTATTCTAATTTGTCCCTTCTAGAACCCTAATTCCATTGTTGTATTTCATGTGTATTTGTTCAATTCAGACAATAACCCCCACCTTACTTGTGTGCCATTTTAGCCTCACTCTTGTGCCGTTGTTGCCGATGCTTCGTGTTTTGGCTGCAATTTAGGAGTTAGGTCTCTTGCCCATGCCATGTGCTATGTGTCGATTGCATGACAAGTGTTGTAGAATTTTTGTGTGAGGTCTCATTGTGCAGTTGTCCCCTCAATTGTGAAAGTTTATTTTCCTGAGTTACCTAGCTCTCAAAAGAGGTACCATTGTTTCGATTTGGTCTACCTGAATGATTGTGTAAATTGATGTTACACTTTTGTTTTAGCAGTTAGTGTTGTCAGAATGTGGATAGGACTGACCGATCAAACTCGTTGAAGCGGTGACCGGTCAAACTCGTTGAAGCGGTGACCGGTCTGGATTTTTTCAATTAAATTTTTTTTTTATCATTCTTATGCCATTTGGTTGCCCAGATGAGCCAGACCAGCCAAAACAACAGTTTGTTCTAAAAACCTTGGCAGCAGGGTGGCTCTTGCCTCAATCCTTTTCATTATGTTTTCGTTCTATCATTTCCCTCCACCCTTCCAACTGAGGGATGAGGATCCTTCACCTTAGCCACCTGTGACCTAGAGGTGCCTAGTGCTTTTTGGGGAAAAAATACGAGCCGACTTGTGAGGGGACTGACTCAGGCTGACCCTCTCACAAGTGGTGGGGGCCACTGCCATGTGTATGGTGGTGGGCCCCACCTCTTGTGAGAGGGTTGGCCTGAGTCACCCCCTCACAAGTTGGTCCATCAAAAACTTATTGTGCTTTTCAAAAGGCTATCATTCTTGCACTCAGCACACTATAGCTCATGTTGTCTTTCTCAATTACCTTATTCATTTCTTCCAATAATCTTGGCTATTCCTTTCACGAGTTTTGCTTTATTCTCATCATCTGTCTCTATTCCCAAGTATTGTGAGGAGTCCTTACTGAAATTGGCATGCAAATAGACAATAGAAGAACAAATATTAGCACTGACTTCTAAAGGGACTTTGGAGTTATTGATCCCTTCTCTTGATACACATTATGTTGTTTCCAGATGTTGGGTATTCATTGTACCAACCATGTGGCTCTATTGTGAGGTCCAAAGCCTGACTTGTGGCTAAGGGATTTATTCAAACATATGGAGTGAGCTACTGTGGGACATCCTCACAAGTGCTACATCTTAATTCAATCAGGGTGCTTGTGTATTTTGATTGAGCTATGTTTTAAGTTGACATAAATTGTCTTCTTGTAATGCAGCTGGCAATGCTGGGGTAATCCTACGTGCTTAGGCTGCTGCCGTTGACCCCTAGGTTTACCCTCTGGGTTCTGGTTACAAAAAATGGCAAAAATGTCTTGTATGGTTTGGTAACCTTCAGGAAAAACTCTATATAGAGCAACCACCAGGTTTATTCTTGAGGGGTCACGAAAATAAAAGCAATTTATGGTTCAAAATAAAGCCTATGATCTTTGTTTTGAAATTTAGTTGGCTTGTGCTTTAGTCTGGGTTTCAAAGGAGTCATCACACATATCACTTGGTTTTTTTCTGATATTTTTAAGAGTATGCTTTTGTAGGTATGTTGATGACGTTCTCCTATGAGGTAGTGTTGTACATGGCATTTAAGAGAACGAGCAAATATCAAGCATCTCTTTGAGATTGAAGAAATGGTTTTTTGTGGGGATAGAGGTTGGCAAGGAATTAGTGGTTGTCTTTAACGAAATATGTGATGGATTTGGTTTAGGAGATTGGGCTACCAGGAGCTAGAGCTGCACGCCCTCCTAAACCAAGCTCCTCTTTATGGATCTGAAAAAACACACTCCTTGTGGTTTATAGGGTTAGAAGAGTTTGATGAAAGACTTGGTGGAGGCGACTCATTTGAATGCTCATCTATTTCATTGTCACATCACATGACCTCATATCACCTATGCGTTGGAGGTTAGCCTGTTTATTCCCTTCATTGGTTGAGATATGTGAGAGGTTCTTGTGGTAAGGGATTGTTGATGCCATGTGAATCTTAACATTGTTGCTTACTTTGATGTTGGCTACGTTAATTCCAAATTTGATAGGAGATCTGCCAAATTTGATAGAATATACATGTAAAAGAAATCCATTAATTTTTTTCCGGAATTTCCAGCGATTCTAGGGTTATAATTTTTTCTTTTTACAAAATTTTACTGATTTAATGTTTCAAATTTCCTAAACACGTTTGATTTTTAGTGATTAATTTAGAGTTTTATGCATTTTTTAGGTTTTAATCTGGTTTAACCTTTTTCTTAAATTCCAAATTATTTTCTTATTACAGATTTTTCTGATGTGTTCAATTGTTGAGTATAAAAAATATACCTCTTAGATTTAGGGGTATGACTGCTGACAGATCAAGAATACATGGTACATCACTTATTTTTTAAAACACAAGGGTATACATATTATTTTGTTTATTTCTAATGGTATATATGCAAAGAACCTTTGTTTTATCATTTTGAATTTCCTATTAGTTATTAGATTTATTTAACAAAATCTAACAAATGAATTTATTAAAAAGGCTAAATATCATCTTCCTCCTTTTACTTCTAAAAATAAACTTGGAGATCATGCTTCACCTATGATTACCATGGATGTCCACTAAGTCAAATGTCATTTTCATAATCATTTGGCAAAATCTTTCATAGGAGCCCAAGATTAACGTCATTTACTGCTTGATTTTCTTGTTATAACCAAAAAGTAAAAGCAACAACAAGAACAAGAAAAAAACCGTGTTTCCTTATCCAAAACAGGAGTGTTGACTGAACAAAAAATCAACACAACCTGTCAAGATGACTGACGCTCTTCTGACATGGGTCAGAAATCTAGTATGTCTGGATATTTGTACCAACCCACAACACACCCACACATGAGAGCAGACAGTTATTCTAAACTAATTCCCTCTGAATCCTGAGTTTTTGCTATGTTCACGAGCCATTCAACTGTGATTTTTATCTTGTATAATAGTCTAGTGCTAGCAAAATAGTTGAGTTGATGGTTACATGAAGCTACCTTTTGAAGTTGCTGGTGCAACATGTCTTTTGATATTAATGCATCCAGGAGCTATTTAGAACCCCTTAGATTATCTTGCAGCTGGCATTCTACTCATTTGTGTATTAATCACAAAGATCAAGATTCACCTTTTCCCTCTTTTCTCCTTTTCACCTAGATAATTATTAGTGAACACCAGCTACTAATTCTGAATAAAGGAAAAAAAGAGAGGCATGAAATGGGCGGCTACCCTCTGCTTTGATAACAAAAGGCTCAGATTCGTGCTATCGCAAGCACCTATAAGCATGATCACATTGGTTTACCCTTTTTTGATAGTTCAACGGATGCCCCTCCAACAAGAAAATTAGAAATATCAAAACTTCTCTGCCATTTGGATTGGAGAATTTTTGTGGGAAAACTTGGTTGTGCCCTGGGGTGAGGAGAAAAGGCAAAAGAAAGCTAACTTTAATAAGTGAAAGGAAGTTGTGGATCTATTCTAAAGGGAAGCTACCTCTGATCCATCCACCAATACATTTTTATCGGCTCAGGTTGATGGGTAAAGAAAGGAGCCTTAATCAACAGGCCAGGCTAGGGTCTGAGAAACATCAATCTCTCTAGCAATTTGGTGGGATGGAATGGTTTAAGGGACTCAATAAAATCTTCAGAATCTTCAACATGTTCCCATGGGCCTTTAGAAAAAGTGGTTTGACAAAGTGATGGAGTGGGTTGGTTATCAGTAGTGAAAAATCATTGCTTCATGCATTTATTTATTGTATAGAGAAAGGTTTTGAGAACTCAACTGGCTTGCCAATTGTTTTTGTGAATGGCAGGTGGATTCAGCTCTGCCAACCATAGTGTTAAACATCGACATGTGTTGGTGAAATATCGCTGACACATGTCGGTTTCTAAAATGACCGATACGATATATGTATGTAATTCGAGAAATACGGTATGTCGGTAGTATATGTCGACCCGTGTTAGTACATCGACTCATGTTGGTCGACTTAGTGTAAAAATTAGACTGAGTCGTGCCCTTGTCGGTTGACATAGACTTTATGTGTACCAACACGGACAAAATTCTACATTTTTTCACTAGTTGTTGCTTGTTGTTGGCATTTTTGCATTTTTTTAACCTAATAACACATAGGTCTTAGGTTTTGTCATGATTGTTTTTTGTGTTTTTTCATTTATTTAACCTAATAATTCTATAAAATCTATAAAATTAGTAAAATCAATGTACTCATATAATCATATACTGTTTTGGGACTTCTGTGGACTCTACGAAGTGACAATATTTGGAATGATCAGATTCATCTCCAACAATTAAGTTTCTCTCAACTCTTCTCTCTCTATATTAAATATTGTAAGAATTATTTGTTTTAAACATATACTAAATATTTTTAAATATGATTTATACATTTATTAAGTATTTTTAAGTACTATTTATGCTTCAAGATATTTGTATTAAGTTTATATGTCGTATTTTAATATGATACATGTTTAGAAAAGTTGATTTAAATAGTCCTAAATATAAATTATTGCTTACTTTAGCACATTTTAGAGTTTTAAATCAAAATTCAAAGTTTTTTTTACTATTTTCATGGACTTTCGTAAATTTACTATGCTCTTACTGACATTTTCACCGATGTTTTACATGTTTATTATTTTTGCCGAATTGAAGATCGACACGAAATCAATGTTTAATTCTATGCTGTCGACACGAAATCAATGTTTAATTCTATGCTGGGAAAAAAGTAGGAAGAAGAAGAATGATAAGTAGTGTGGCTGTCCTGAAGATTGTTGTTTTTTTACGAGAGCTATGGGTACCCAACTGCATTATGCAATAAGGGAGCCCACCTACATTCCTTGTGAAGGCAATATTCTCTACATTATATTCTCCAATATTCTCTTTTGCTAGGGCACAAGATTTTTGGGCTTGTGTTTTTTTGCCTTGTGAAGAAGAATTACAGAACCAGACAGGTGTGATTGTGCAAGAAGAAAACCCACCTGTGTGCCTTTGTTCTTCTTTTTGTTGTCTGCTCTTCCTTTCTCTTTTGCTAGGGTTTGGGGATGAGAACCATTAACTTTGGGTGATGTTCTGGTCGATTCAGCCAGTCCAGACAACTGGGCTGGTTCCCTAGTTGATCAGCAAGTCCATCAGGTCATCAGGTTGGGCTGTAAAAAGGGGTAAACCTAGCTCTGCAGACCCTATAACCAGAGTGATTGCTGGTTCAACTAATTGATCCTGTCTAGTCTAGTTCTTAGTAAGGTTCTAAATGTCGATTTCATGTCGAACTTCGAGAAAATAGGAATTGTATTGAACTTTTGTAGAAATTTCGGTGAAAACACAATAAATTTATGGTAGTCCAAGGAAATAGTAAAAAAACATCGATTTTTGATTTACAACTCTAAGATAAACTAAAGTAAGTAATAATATACATCTAGGACTACTGAGTTTTTGTTTCTAGACATGTATTATATTAAAAATGTTATATACACTTAATACGAACGTGTTGAAGTATAAAAAATATTTAATAAATGTTTAAAAATGAAAATGCTCATCGTAGTTACTTTATAAATGCTTATTACCATAAAGAATGTCTGACTTTATCAAAATCTTCTTTTTCTTGTTTAGTCATGTTTTGTCACGTTAAATTTGCTGTCGAATTTGTGACTCTCTCCACAATACGTAGTTATTCCAAGACATATGACTGTAATATATTTGATATTCACTAATATAGTAGTGATGTTGTGAAAATTGGTGAAAATCTCATTGGCGAAAATTGTTTAATAAATAGAATTCTTTGAGGCTGCTGAGGTTGTTGCTTATATTCTATTGGTGGTCGTGCATTATTGAAGATGGAGTTGATATCTCATTGATTTTGTTAGCTTGGAGCATAGAAAGGTGAATTTGTTGTCCATCTACCTTTAAAGTTACAATGTGATTGTTAATAAGAGTTACTTCTAAAATAGCTATAATCATAGGGATTTGTAGGATTACAAATGCTCAAAGAGTCAAGTGATTTTAATAAACTTTCCCTGATATGATTGCTCTAAGAGTCTAAATTTGTTGTTGTATTTTCATGATATTTTCTTTTGCAATAATATAGTAAGGATTTGGTTCTTGCAAGCTCCATGAAGTTCGTTTTACGTAGCATACGTGAATGCATCCTTTCTTTTGAATGGGCGAAGTGGCTTTTCACTTTATTCTTGTGATTTTTCAATTGTAAGTGGAATTCCATTGCTAGCCCCAATGTCTTTATATTCGTCTCATGGTTGTGTGGCATCATCATCATCATTAGTCTCACTCCCTAGATATGGAATTTTGTCGTGAAAATGTTCGATGTATTCTGCTACATTGATATTCATCTCATGAGTAATTTTAGAATTTAGTCGATCGCTTTTTTCATCTAATACTGATTCTTTTTTTTTGCAATCATTTAAGTATAGGATCATCATCATCTTCATTACACACACACTCACATAATATTAATTGGGTTAAATTGGTCTTTATCTTCTCCATCTTTGAGATGTTTCATTCTCAATCTTGTGTTATAATGTATGAAGATCAAGTCATTTAATTATATTATTTCCATTCTATTCCTTCTCTTTGTATGAATGAGATTGAATGTGTTTCAGTTTCTTTTACAACTTGAGGCTGATGCTATTTGAGAGAGAATCTTTACCACAATTTTTCTTAGATTTGAAGTATTTGTTCCATTAAGCGTCCACTTTACTTGAAATATGATATTTAGTTGTTATTAGTTGTATTATTATTTAAGATTTTAAAGTAAAAGAAATGATATTGTAATCATTATTTGGACTCATTGTGTCACGAGAAGCAATTGTGAAGCAATCTTTAAATGAGAGAAGTTGGTCTCTGAATGATTTGATCTCATTTAGAGTTTGTACTTGAACATTAATATTTGACTTCAACTTTCTAATCACATCTTTTAATGATGCTAATAGATTGGAACGATTTTGGATGTCATGAGCGTAGTGGAAACAAGAATTCAAATAATATGTTACATTGAAAAGAAGAAGCCATCTTATAATTGTATTAGCATAATGATCAAAACTATAAATCTTTATAAGTAGTTCTTAAAATGTTTATCAACTTCATGCAAAAGATGAAGAAGTATTTTATTTCATCTTTCATTTATAATTTTCAAGTACATTTTTTAAGATTTAGGTGTTGCATTATTTATGGCATCTTTCATAAAATGCTTTGCCTCATATAAGGTAAGTTTCTTATCTCCATATGTGAAGGACTTTTGAAATTGGCTTTATGACGTTTACTACTCTTTTGGCATCCTTTTAAAATGATGTGGTATTAACTATTGAATTGATTCTTCTATCAATTGGATTATATCTCATGGTACTTGTACCACACTTGAGAATGAAACATATACTTTAATCTATTTTTATCATCAAGTATACTTTGGAGAGCAATTGTGGGTGGTGGCGAATTGGGTGACATTACTCAATTGACTTCATAAATGTCAATTTGTAGAAGTGATTGTAAATGAAGTTAGATATAGTCCTTGCATCTTGTACTATTTTCTCTGTTAACTTCGTCTTTTCAAAATCTTCAAGTACTAGATTAATGTAATGAGCTGTACATGGTTTTTAATAGATTCTATCGTTAGACATGATTCTTTCACTGGTCTTTATAATTATTGTCATTATTAGTAACAATTTGAATCATATTTTCTTTTGTGACTTAATCACTTCATCCATTTGCTTGTAGATGTATTTGTAATCTCTAATAACATCAGAAGTATTAATGGCCTTCAAGAAAATAATACGATCATCATAATAAACTATGAAGTTGATGATCTACTTTCTAATTATGCTTGTCCAACCATCACACATCAGAGTGACTTCATAGGTTGGTTGTTGTCGTTTTAAATTATTAATGTAGCTTTGTAATTCTTCATTCTCTGACTTTAGATACTTGTTCATTATTTTATAATCTGTTGGTATTTTAACTCTAATACCTTATTTTACTGCTATATCATGTATATGTTGTAGATTAGGCTCTTTTATAGTGTTCACTGTGATATCGTTGAAGAACATATACTTTGCATAGCTTGAGCAACTTTCTCCTTTGCATTTTCAAACATGTCTTTAATTGTCCTTTGCTTTGACTTCTCTTTTTAGATTGTAGTTGGATCTGGACTATCATATCTTTGACTACACGTTTTGAATATTCAAGCAATGCCTTTGCCTTTTTTCTTATGTAAAGTATGAATACCATTGCCATTACTACTTCCACTATTACATGGATTCAAATTATTTACTTGTAATAATCTATATGACGTGTCAGCTTGGAAAAGCTCTCATGAAAGATAGAGTGAAATGACATGGACACCATTTAATAAGTCCTAAGATCAAAGATAGACTAAGTGTGTTGTTTCCATCACATCATGGAGAAGAAGGAAGACATCATATGAAAATACGCGAGTACATTGTATATGGACATTTTACTTGGTAGAAGGTAGAGAGACAATGTGTAATGCACTTGGACTTGGATTTTGTCTTTTGGAAAGCCGACGTCATGTGAGAAGCTGCAACAAATGGCGCTCATCACAACCAATTAAAACCATGACTCCTTGCAGAAGCGTTTATGTAAATAAGCAGAAAACAAGTAGTCACCTAGACAATAGTACCTTGACTTTTCCTGAAAATGCATGTTGATCCAAAGACCCCAAACATCACTTTAGGCAACATATGAATTACTTGCAGGAGCTTTCATAGTTGTTGCAAACACTGCTAAACAGGAGGCAGCTTCTTCTGAATTCTACAATCTCAGTTTTAGCTTTTGAATTGTAGTCCAAAAGTAGATAGTTTCTGCAAGAAGATGATGTATGTATTGATTTACCATTTTGAATGCAGTTCCAAACTGTTATTGTAAGCTTCATTTTGAATTACTTTTCAAAATACAATTTTTAATAAAAAAACTAAATTTTGTTAAAAGTTATATATTACAGTTTTTCTATTAACAGTTTTTTTAATTCAAAATCACAGAGAAATTGATCACTATTTCTGAAAAAATAAATACTAGACGAATGATGTTTAGAACTACTTTTTCTGAAAAAAATGTTTGTTTAGCAAAGTTCACGGTTTCAAATGCAGTTTCAAACTCCATTTATTTTAGATTATTAACACTTAGCTTATGTGATAATTTGATGTTGATTGCAATATTAACACTCAGCTTATGCTCCTTCCACTTTAGGAGGGATACTTGCTAAACTATGGAATCTTTGGAGTTGCTTCCTGTTCTATTCATTAGTTCTTGACTTTATTATTGTTCTATTGTGCACTTATCTTTCTTAAAGATTTTCATAATATGGAGGATACACCATATCATCTTCTTATTGAACCTTTCTTCTCTTATCTTTTAACATTTTTTTTAGTTTTGTGTCCTTTAGCAATGCCCTTGTTTGATCATTGCAAACGGTCATAAATTACATGTACTAATGTGTTGTATTCTTCACATGTACTAGAGTTGTAGTGTCGTTAATGGATAGTAACGTTATTAGATATTTATTTATCTTGGAGTATCTATAATTTACTACATATATGTAATCTTCTATGCATAATAGAACAATTCTAATGTATTCTTTTTCACATGGTATCAAGAGTTTAGGTTAAAAACACAAAAACTAACCTTAAGCCAACCCTCTCTCGTCGTTGACCACTTCTTCCTTGCTTCCTGTCGTCGTCGACCACCTTTTCTTTGCCTCTCATCACCATTGGCTACCTTCTCCTTGCCTCCTGTCGTCATTGTTGCCAGTCTTCTCTCATGTTGATGGCGTTGAGCCCTCTGTTTGTAGCAGTCAGCGTCAAACGTTGCTGCAGTCGGCTTTTCTGCAACCTGTAGGCCCCTCTCGAATCTTTGATCGCCTTCTACCACCCTACCATACTCCTTTGTGATTAGTGGCGTAGGTAGCTGCGGTTGTTGATCACCCCCATGTCTTCGGCTACCACAGTGTTGCTTCAGACTTGTTTGTGTGCGGACACGTGTTGTCTACATGTGTTTGTACCTCGAGATCATTGTTGTTTCTCCTAAGGAGGTATTTATGCAACAAAATCATTATTGTTTCTTCTTAACCGCCATCGCTTGTGGCAGATTAGACCGTGTCAATGCTGTTTTTCTTCGTCTTATGGTGCTTAATGGTCTCTCGTGAGTCTTTGGTTAAGAATTTCAGTGGAATATTGGAAAATCAATGAGAAGAATTTATTCTTTGGGCATAGAATTTTAAGACCTTTGTTGTGGCTCGTAGAAAGCTTAAACATCTCACAGATCTGTCTCTAGATGTCAAAGATGCTGCCTATGAGGATTGGTATGTTGATGATACGACCATAGTGTCTTAACTTGTAAATAGCATGGAACCTAGTGTTGCACATGGTGTAATGATGCTCTGGCCCGTAAAAGGATTTAGGATACATTAAAAATTACATATGGACATGATAAGAATATCTTAATAATCTTCAAGATGTACGAGTAGATATTTACTCTTTGATAGGGGAATGACTCAGTTTTGGATCATTTCACTACTCATCGTGGACTTTTGGACGAGTTTGACATTTACCAGCCATTGACAGTAGATATCTCGAAGATGAGAAGGTATTGCGAGTTAGTAGTTGCAATCTACTTATCGAGCCATAATCTAGGTCTTCTCAGATCCAAGAGCGTGTTTTATGTGCTGAGATCGTTTTTGATCTCTAGAGTACTTTGTCATGGGTGTTGGCGATTTCTACCGATACTTCACCTTCTGTTGTAGATTATTCTACCTTGGCTACTCCAACCTTACGTGGTCGTGGTCGTGGTCTGTGGTGGTCGTACCGGCCATGGTGACACCAACGGGCGTCCACATTGCCAACATTGTGGGAGGCCAAGCCATTGCTCTGAGAAATGTTGGACAAGTTCAATAAGCTACAGTAGGTTAATGCTTCAACTGAGTCATCATCGAAGATGCCTTCATCTATAAGGTTGACTACAAGTGGTTTTTATAGCTTCAGGCCTGATGCTACTGCCATTGCCTCCTATGCTTCTACTTCACATACACATGTCTCTAGGGACAATACCTAGATAATAGACTCTAGGGTCTCCTCTCATATGACTAGTGCACATGATCTCTTTACCTTTCTATTTGATATTCACTCTGTTGCAATTACCAACAGTTGTTTATGGGGAGATGGTTGTACATGCTACCTCACATATTATCCTTGATAAAGTATTATATGTACTTGAATTTTCTGTTAATTTGTTTTCCATCAGTGCCATAACCAAATAATTATTATGTTATGTCACTTTTTTTCATTGTCACTGTATATTTTAGGACTTGCAGACGGGAACAAGTATTGGTTTGGACTGTGAGCGAATACTTGCATGTTGGTTCATGATGAAATTTCTTGTGGACTAGCATCGTTAGCCTTCATATTCGAGTCCTCCATTTTATGACATTATTGTCTTGGTAATTTATCTCACCAGAAGCTCCAACAAGTCTTACTATGGATTTCAGTGTTTCCTTTTGATTGTGAGTTCTATTATTTGGGTAAGTATTTTCGTGCTACCTTGAGGAGTTTATGTCTTGTGTCAAGTTAAAGTTTGTTTGAGTTAATTGATTGTGACATTTGGGAACCTGCTTATGTGTTTGTATGTTTCTAGTCATGGATATTACATTATTTTTGTGGACGATTATTTTCATGTCTTAGGCTTATATTTTAAAGGATTAAGTTCATGTTTTTGATGTAATAAAAATTTATTTATTAAAATAAAAAAAAACAAATTTCTGTTACGTTGGAGTGTTTATGTATTGGTAAAGTACTCGAGTATATTCAATTTGGGATTCAGTTGTATTGTGCTTCTTTAGGTGTAATTCATCAGACCACTTGTTTCCATGCATCTTAGTAAAATAGTGTAGTTGAACGTAAACAAACATTTTGGTTGTTATTCGCATAATTATGTTGTAGATGAAAGTTTTGAAGTATTTATGGTCTGATATTGTTTTGATTGTCTTTTTTGATTAATAGAATGCTTTCTACACCTTTAAGTGATGAAGTTCCTTTCCAACGATTAGGTTCGGGTTTAGAGTTATTTTCATTACTTTCTCGTGTGTTTGGTTGCGTTGCTTTTGTTCAAGATTTATCCCTTCGTCTTGATAAATTGTGTCCACGTTCTGTTAAGTGTGTTTATTGGATACTTTTGAACTCAGAGAGGCTATCATTGTTTTCATCTCCCATCTAAGAAGTATTTTGTATCTACTGATGTATTTTTTTTTGAGTCTCAACCCTACTTTGGGATTTATTCTGATGATGAAATGTGTGTTCCTTTGTTATATTCAGTCAATCCATCACCTTCCATTGAAAATAATTTAATTGTTGTGAAACAAGAAATGCCATGTCCATTGTAGGTATATTGTCATCGTCGGCGACCGTTACAACCTCTTTCGATAGAATCTTCCTCAACTACAACTGCAAAGTAACCTAATTCTGACTTAGATCTATTTATTGCACTACGAAAAGGTAAAAGAACATCTACAACTCATCTTATTTTCCATTTTGTTATTATCACTTCTGTCCATCTTTTCGTAGTTTTGCCTTGTCCATTTTCTTTGAGTCTGTCTTCAGGAACTATCACGAGGCATTACTTATATTACATTGGAAAGCAACATTAGATGAAGAAATGGAAGTATTAAGGTTTTGTGACATGTGGGAGTTGGTGACTTGTCTAATAGGAGCAAACATAATTACTTATAGATGGTATACATTGTGAAGCATAAACCAGATAGCTCAGTTGATCGATACAAGACACATCTAGTTGCTCATGGCTTCACATAGATATATAGTGTTGATTATGTCGTGATTTTTTTTTTAGTGGCCCGTCTTTACTCCGTTTGTGTTCTTTTTTATCAGTTGGATGTAAAAATACCTTATTATATGGTGATTTAACAGATCAATTGCTTATGAAGTAATCTTCAGGGTATATCACTTAAGTAGAGGATAAACAATGCACGTTTAGGATGGTAATTTATAGCCTCAAGCAAAGTCCACAAGTATAGTTAGAGAAATTTGACAGTGTGGTCATGGATGATGGCGTTAGATGTGTGTTGTAGATCATTCAATCTTTTACAGGAGAATCAATAGTGGATGTGTGATTTTCACCATATATGTGGATGATATTTTGTTGATAAGGAGTGATTCGATCGTTATTGTAGAGACCAAGATTTGTCCTCAAGGATATAGGTAAGTTAAAGTATTTTTTGGACATTCAATTTGCATATTCTAGGGACAGGATGGTATTGTCTCAAAAAAAATATGCATTAAACTTACTTTAGGAGACAGGTCTTAGGTTGCAGACCTGAAAGGACTCCAATAGCGTAAAATTCATTATTCTAGTTTCAGGGAGAGTGTTAGAGTTGTATTCTTACACAAAGGAATGCACATGGTTCGGCTCGATTTGATTCTGATAAGAATCTTGAATCGAATCGTACTTATCAGTTCTGGTTATATATTAGAACTGAATTGAACCATGTATGTATTTGGAATTGAATCAAACCGAATCGTTTAAAAGTTGTCGATTTGATTTGGTTTTCAGTTTTCAATCTAAATATCTATTTAAACACGATTCAATAATATTATTTTTTGATAATTAGTGAGAGTTGCAACCAAGATACATAATATCGCAACTAAGTACATGATTACATGTTACATTTTACATAATTAGTGAGAGTTGCAATCAACAATCTAACATGTTTAGTTCAACATTATCTTTATGATCTCAAGCATTCTAAAATGACTAATCAATTTTATGAAAAAAAAATCATAATGAAATTGGAGACATGCAATTAGCAGAACATCAAGGGTTCAAATTTATCCCATATGAACAAACATAGCAAAGTATCTTCTCTTTCCGTTCAATCTATATTCATTTGGGGATAATGTATGAAAACAATTGGACCATCGACTCGAGCATGACAACATTGAGCGGTTGGAGTGGAGCGTTGACCACGAATCACCTAAGTTTTGAAAGATGCTTTGTGTAGAAGATGAAGACTTAACACGACAGCATTGACCACAGAGTCACGGACTACGAACTCGAGCACCATGGCATCGACCACGGAATCGTGGACCACGGATTCGAGCACGATAGCATCAAGCAGCTCGAGGAGTGGAGCATCAACCACAGAGTCTCAGACCACGAACTCGAGCACGACAACACTAACCACGGATCCGAGCACAACAACATTGGGCAACTGAAGGAGTGAGGCTCCTTACTTGGCACGATGGCGGATGACACAGTCGGCACTCGACACACCAACGGACGACACAATTGACACACACTCGATTTGGGAAATGACTTAGTCCATGTTTTGATCCTGGAATAAAGGCAGGAATAAAGGTAGAATTGGAATATTAATTCCGTCTGGTAAGTCAAAAAGTGAAATAAAAGCGGAATAGTAATTCTTATTCTAATTTACTTATTCCAGAATAGCTTTTCCATGGAAAAGATGGAAGAAAGTTATTCCGTTAAATTATTCTCATACATGTATGCATAGGGTGTATTTATTTTTTGTCTAAAAAGTAATATATATATAATATAATGTATACATATTTTAAACTAGATATATATCTTAATAATCAGGTTGATTATTATTAATCTACATGTTTTTCACTTATTCCAACACTAATTCGGATACTTATTTTACTTTTCATCTGAACCAGAATATCTTCCTATATACACTTATTCACCTTTAAAAGAATCACTTCCAAACTGAATATTAATGTCATCAGAATACTAATACCATTTTCCATTTATTCCTACTTTTTTTATTCTACATCTAAAGTAGGGTTTAGGGTTTTGAGGATTGAAATGACAAATGCTTTTATGTTACTTTGAATAAAAATGAATGGTGGAGATTTAATCTCATTTAATCCAATGTTAGATGAAGGGAACACGGAGCACACGCACACGAGCAGCCAACAAAGAACTAGGAACTCATGCACAGCACCAGGGAACAAGAGTCAGCAGTAGCAGCCAACAGAGAACACGGAGCACAGGAGCTGCACTAAAAGAACACGAGCTAGCAGTAGTGGCCAATGGCAGAATGAAATACCGGGCGTTTCAGCCTTTTATTCACTCTGTGTCAAGCGATACGGGTGAGTTGTTGCATAATAAATGCAACAAATCGACACGAGTTGGTTGACACACTGATACACACACAATATTGGTCTAAAAATACGGTATTCTGGAAATATACCCTAATATCGTGTTGGAGACCTTTAAATCCGAGACATTTCAGCGAAATTTCGAACCATGGTTCTAAGAACCTTTGTTGGTGTTCATTGCCTTTTTGGCTTGCTGTTTCTGGTCCCTTTTTTCTACCTTTTGGTCTACCAGCTTTCTTTGGCTAGTTTTTGCTGTTGCCTTTTTATCTTCTAGGTATATGATTAGCTTGTGTCATCTGGTTTGGCTTTTTCTTTGAGTAACTGAAGTTTAAGGAGAATGTGTTTAAATCTGCTGTCTTGTATGTGATATTGCCTAGGCAGAACCTCTCCTAAACTATATGGAAATTACTCCATTGCTTTTCCTTTCAGAAAACCTATACTTTAATACTTGCAATGGGTGTTACATATTATTCTATTTGAACTTGTCTCAATCGTTGCCTCAAAAGCTTTATTACTCATTTGATGCTTGCTGGTTGTCTTAATATGCAATTTATGACATGATCATGCAAATTTTAGTTACAGATTAATCGACCTCTTTCTTTCTGTTCTTTTTGACAAAAATTCCTGTTGTTCCTTGCAAGTGGGAAAGTCACAAGACGCTTTGTTTCTATGGGCAAGATTCTCAAACCTGTGCTGAGTGAGTGTGTGACTCCAGTTACCTGCTACTGGAGTCTCTCCCTAGTTCTACGTGATGAGGATGAACTTATGTTAGTTTTCCAAGTAAGATGTTTTTTAGTTACTTCTTTCACAGTGGAACCATTAGCTACCTCATAGTGTAGTATGTCTTACCAGCTCTAAATTGACTGCAGAATACACGGCTTCCAGTTAAGATGTTGATGCCTGTCTGGAAGGCATTATGTGCTGTGATTGACTGTCAAGAAATGAAACAAATGGTTTCAGAAGCTGAATGATGTTCCAAAACAGGTCAAAGTTTAAATGTCGAAGGAGTGGCTTTTTTTTAAACTGGTTGTACCATAGTTATTGATGTTTGTAGTTCATGTAGATTATCCGAGTCCACTTAAAACTGAGATTCATTTGATTTCCCTGTTTATTGAGATGCTAATTATTCATTTTTAATTATATATCAAGCAATAAGCTTCTATAAGAACTTGTACTTTGTACTTGCTAAAATCCCAACACTCAGTTTCAATTGTCTGAAGCCTGTTGAATTTTGGAGCTTAGACCACGGTAAGGAATACTTCCTTCTTAAGCCTGTTGAATGTTAAACTAGAAAATGCTGTAATTTTTGGGATTTGTGAAACCAGTACTATAAATATTGACGTTTTTGGTTTCACATACAAAGATACTATTTACCTAAATTTAAAAAATGTTGACCGTTTGAATGGTCTGCAAATATCAGGCCTCTTGGCATTTTTTAATCCTGGACAAGAGAAGGTTAATCTACGATTCAAAGTCATGCGCTGCAGAACTATGTTTTCATTTGCATTGTTGCCATAAAAATATAAGCTATTATGAAACTTTTATTGTTACATTTAATCCAAGTCATTTTTTACACTTGGAAGTAGCTGTCATTGGTTCACTGTTTTTTTCGTAACGTATTTGGATCCTCGAAGTCATCGGCCGTAATTTCCTTTCTCACATTTTCTACCTGTTCCTACAAATGAACAAAGACCGTAACACATTCACTCATTCAGTCTATTGATAGCGTAATGGTTGTTGATACTTGTAGGTGTGAATGTAGTCTGTCACAGATGACAACCTAGGGGCGTAGAGTATGACCTAGACATCCTGATCCTTTGGACTTTTGTGGTTGTGTATTTTTTTGACGATTGATTGACTTTTATGATTTTTTTAAGGTTGAGATTTGATGAAGTTTTTAGAGTTTTGTCATAAAATGCCGCACACTTCCTCGTCTCAGTTCTGACAGACAAATACGTGTTGATATCAGTTGCTGAGTTGATGACCGGCACCCTGATTCTAAGTGTAAAACAGTGTGGTTTCGGCGAACAATACAATGAGCCGGTGTCGCGGTGATGATGCTGCAACCAACTTGGTTGGGGTATTCTTTCGGTCGTCGGTACTTTTTGCTGGGGTGAAATTTACTGGATTTTGTTAGACTTTGAGACCTTTAAATCCAGGGGTTACAATAATCTTATTGAAATGTGAACCATACCATTGTTTGATGATTTCATTTATAAGAGAGTTTTTGTTAATAAAAAATAATAAATATGAGTACTCATGGGCCTGTTTGTCAACTTTGGAATATATATGCCGTACATGCAAATTAATTACGGGGAATATGGTGCTTAGAGATCAACTAGAAATAAACTGACGGTTCTTTTGGTAATGGTAAGCTGATTATATTATACTTAGCTAAGAAACCTTAAAGATAAAGTACACGATACAAAATTTTGGAACTTACAGTCCACTGTCAACATTAAAGACAACCAAATGTCATAGTCGAAAGTACAAATATAACAAGAATTGAAAAACAACGAGATTGATTAAGGAGGAATTAATCAGCAGAAGTATTTGTAGTCAGATTTGGGTCCTGAGTATCAATTACAGGAGTTAGATTTTGTGAAGCGGTAATATTACTTTTCTCCAATTTCCAAGCATATTGCATTTGTGAAACTGAACGAAGAATTTCTTCCTTTTCAAAACCTAAACTTAGACTATCTATCCAAGAATTTATAAGAGATATAATTTCAAGAATAATCAATGTAGTAGTAGATACTTTTCTTCGAAAGATTCTATTATTTCTTTCATTCCATATACATCAAATCAAAGTAGGAATCAGAATATACCAACCTACAAATGGCAAATCACAAACACAGTCAGGAAAGAAGTTAAATAAATTATCTATATAAAAAAATCTACGATATAAATTATTCTTTAGGAAAAATTTCCAGACTGCAGAAGCAAAATGGCAATGTAAAACTAAGTGGGATATTGTTTCACTAAAAGAATTACACAGTATACATACCTTTGAGCCATCCCATCCTCTCCTACTAAGATTATCCTTGATAAGTATCTTATTAAAAACTACCAGTCAGGTAAATAATTTAACTTTAATTGGCACCCAAGATTTCTAGATTTTTTTGTAAAATGAAAATTTAATGCCACCATCATTAATGAATTTGTAACAAAATTTGACTGTAAATCTGCCATCACCAGCTGGGAACCAAATAATTTTATAAATCCCAGAGGTTAACTGGGTGTCGTTCACAAGTTTAGTGAATGAGTCAAGCTGAGTTTAAATGGCTAATAAAGAATCAATACTTGGGTCTAAGTGAAATAAAACATTAGGCTCGTCCCTATAAAACTCTATAATTCTTTTAACAGATGCTTTTTTATGATTTGAAATAGCATACAAATCAGGGAATTTAAATTTTAAGGATATCCCATCTAACCATTTATTTTCTCAAAATATAACATCTTCGTCGTTACTTATCTCAAATCTTGAAAAGCTATTATAATATTAAAACAAGCTTTTATCTCATGTCATAGTAGAGAACACCTATTTTCAGTAAAATTTAGAATTACACTTGGCCAGAAACGAGCGAAATATCTAGTACGCAGCAACAATGGCCATTTCAACTTAGAAGAGGAGGAAAACAATTACTATAATAATTTACTTTTAAATGTCAAGTTAAAACTTCTCAAATTTATAATACCTTAATCCTTCTCTTTTTTTGATATACATAATTATTTTCAATTTATTAGATGATAATGATTGTGACTGGATGAAGAAGATTTCCACAAAAATCACTTCTTAACTCAATTGCATTTTCTACCTTGATAGAGAAATACAGGACAAACATAAAATAAGTAGGGATGATAGATAATACAGAATACACTAAAGTTATCCTACTATCTAACGACAGAATTCACTAGAATGATGACAATCAACCAGCGCCCTGCTACCTTTCGTACACCCGAAAATTTTCTACTGCGGTCTGGGACCGTTGCGACCCAGACCAAGCCGAAACAGATGTAATTTCAAGAAAAACGAAAGCAGAAAAGTACAAAGTAGCCTTAGTGATTGACACGTATGGCTCACCCGCACCTCATAATTTCTCTCTTCATACATCAGGGACCTACCGAAATGTGGTGGAAATGCTAAAAATTTGTGACTTTTTTCTGCTTGCGATGGATTCTTTAGCTTTGCTGACTGGTTTTAGGTTGTCTCGTTGTCATCAGCAACAATGTCAGAATTGAAAGTTCAATAGTCTTATATTTCAAGTTTTCAAAAATAGTTTTATATTTCACTGGTCATAAGAGTATTCTTTTTTTTTTTTTCCATTCAAATAAGAAAAGTTCATTGCCCTATTGTTAACAGTGGTATGTAGTGTTTAAGTCTGCAATATAACGTGGGATTTTCCTTGTTCAACTGCAGCTACTAAAACATATGATGTGTTAATTGTTATCGACCCTTCACGGAACTCTCTTGCTTTACATGCAAGTTTTTTTTTTTGTTTTTGCATAAGCTCAAGTTATCTCAATCTCATCAGGTTAGACAACCTTGCTTAGATCATAGAGCATTAGGCTTCTTATGCACACTCATACCAAGTGACCAGGTTGTGTTATAAGCTTTCTTTACACCATATGATGATTTAGTGACCTCTTTGAACAAATTTCATTTTTTTTTTCAAAAAAAGAAAAAGAAAGACGACCCATGAGTGCCCTAACTTTTTAGATAAGCACGACTTATTAGAAACAGTAGTTAGATGTTGACATCAGGATTTGAGTCCTAACAGAGATCATAGAACCACAATATCCAAATCAATTAAGCTACTTGTGTTGGCTTTGTCGATCATCCTTATTGATCATGGACTCATAACCTGAAAATACACTGTTTTTCATTTGTTTTTGTAAATGTGTCTTGAATATTATATATGTGTAAGGGCATTTTTGTCATGGATGATTAGCCACTATATAAGGCCATCCAATGCTCTTATTAGGGTTGGCTCTTTTGTAAGACAACAAGAGGAGATTTCGTGTGGAGGCTCTGCAAGCC
>JAMKQA010002063.1:0-31071 GCA_024699735.1 Posidonia australis | reverse complement strand
CTTACCATTTTCCTCAATTCTTTGCTTAAATTTGAAATATCTGAATGTTTTTCAAAATTTTCAATATTATCCAGATTTTTTTAATTATTTATAAAATATTATGAATTCCTATTTTCTTTTTAAGTTATAAATATTTTACTGATTTTTTATTTACTGCTTTTTAATGATTTTATAGAATTTTTAAGTTAAATTTTACCTTTACTAGTTTAGATTTATCATTTTTAGGTTAAATTTATCGTGCTATTAACATTAAAATACAAAAAATAACATAAACAAAAAATAAAATACAAAAGCATAAAAATAAAACATGAAACCATATGGATATACAAAAGACGATGAATATAAAACTAATCAGATAAATAAAGACGGATAAATATAAAAGATGAATATAAAGACAGATAAATAAAACATAACTTTAAAAATAAAACTAATGTAAAAATACTGATCAACCATAGCAATAAAAAACGCACACACCCTTTTTTTCACGCACCCTTTCTTTTCATGGGAAGTTGTCGTGCGGAGCAGGAGAGCACGGGGAGCACAGGACGCCGCGATGAATCCTGCAGACGCACAGAGGGCACGAACGGAAGTCGGCGGAGGGCTCGCACAGGCTGCGGAGGGCACGGGAGGCTATGGATCCTGCACTAGAACAAGCGGAGGATTGTGGCAGGAGGCACCGGAACAAACGGAAGGCACGGGAACAGACGGAGGGCTACGGATCCTGCAGAGGCAGGTGGAGGAGGCTGGAAGCATAGGCAGTTGTTTCGTCCGTCCGTGTCGATATTTGAAGGTAAGTGTCAATCGACACGTGTTTTTACAGTGTTGAAATTTCCAACTTTCTCTCGACACGCCACCAACATACTCGCGGACATACAGTAAACGGAGATATTCCTCCGTATGTTGTTTCACTTATTTGAGATCCCGACATGTGTCGGCGAAATTTCACTAACACATCTCGATGTTACGAACCATGGCGACAAGTAAGTTTAGGATTAGGTTTTTTTTTTTAATTAGACTAGTGCTCTTAATATCATGTAAAGAGAATGAATAATAGATTAATTGTATTGCATTAAAGATTAACCTTTATATATATATAGGAGAACACAAAGATAAACAGATAATATAAATATCCATTTAAGGATCCAACTACTCTAACATGTCTTGTGTGGTATACCTATTTTCCATTTATCTACCTTCTTTTTCTAGTCGGAGTTATTAAGAAATTTAAAGCTCTTCAGGAAATGGTTGTAGAAAGGTACAACAGAGAGTGAGGTCCATCTTGTGTCTTGGGCTATAGTGACTAAACCATTAAAAACAAGTGGATAAGGTATTCTAGATCTAAGGGTTTTTAATAAAAATGGAGACAGAAGCATCTTGTCGATACGGATGGCTTGTGGGCTAGGGTGGTAAGGGGCTGAGAGCTTCCATTGACTCACATCATGGGGGTTTACGCTCAAAGATTTGGCGAGGAATGGATATAAGAACTCTTATTTCCAATTATATGTGTGGTAATCCTTCAGGGATGAAATCTCATTCCTACACAATTGTTGGTGCTCATCTTCTCCATTTACAAGACACCTTTCCCATTCCATTTCATATATGTAGACTACCAAATATTTCAGTTGGTCAAGCTTGTGAAGGCAATGCACCTCAAATTCTTGTCAATAGACACTCATTTCATTCCATTTAGAAAATGAATTTGGAAAGTCAAAATCCCTTAAGTTTCAATTTTTCATGTGAACTTTAGCTCAAAGGAGGCTATTTACTGAAGTTCGACGTAGCTCATGGCGCAATGATGGAGATGTTTATTGTGTTCTTTAATCTTATGGAGTCAAGGACTTCGAGCTCTAATCTTTCAATTATGCAACCATTTTATTTTACCTAGTTCAACATTATTAACTGTCAGATATACTATTAGTTACATACATGGGTTAAATGAGTTACTAGATATGCATGTAATAGGAGTCCTTTATATATATGTAATCCTTCTCAAAGTAATGGATTTGATCATTCTTCTTTGCCTTAATCTTACATGGCACCAGAGCATAGGCCTAGGGTTTAAGGTTTCGTCATTTCAAACAAAACAATAAAAAAAGGAGGGAGGGGAAGTGTAAGAACAGCCCAACCTACCTACCGCTGCTGTCATCCCACATGTCTACCAATCACTGAAACCCCCTCTCTAGCACCCAACGGCCTTCTCTCTCCCTTTACTACTCCCTGTCGGGCCCCCTTCCACCTTCCCTTCCTTCGATAGTCCAACCACCGACTGCCAACCAAGTTCTAGGGCAACCAATGGGTTGTGCAGTCCCACCAATGGTGCTTTGGTAATGTTTTAGACTACCACTACACCGACTGATGTATTAAGGACCTTAAGGTTGTATATGTGCCCTAAGTGTACCTTTACTTCCACTGTGTGTGTTAAAAAACATGTTGTTCGATGTATTTTTAGATTCTTCTTGTTTGTTTTGTACCAGGTTGTGTTGGTTGGTTGAAGAATGGCCTCCTCTAATGATATATAGATAACAAATCTCACTAAAGCCTTGATCACTAGAACCTCGTCACTTAAGGGTGTGGTCGTGGTTGCTCTTCTAAACGAGGATGTGATACTCACAAATACAAGTATTGTGGTAGAACCATCTACACTTTGGATAGGTGTTGCAACAAGTTTGGTAAACCACAATGGACTCAGCATGTTGCGATAGAAACTCCGTCTAGTGGTTAGCTTTCACAGATGGTGACCATATCGCAAGCCAACTATGACAAGTTCCTAAAAATCTCTATTGAGTCATTTGATTATTTGTCATATCAATTAGGTAAACATCATCATGCTACCAACAAACGTCTATCTCTTATTACCAATCAGAGTTTGTTTGAGTTAATTCACTACAATGTTTGAGTCCTACCCATGTCTCATTTGTGTTTAGTCATAGATATTATATTGTATTTATTGATGACTATTCTCAAATTTCTAAGGTATATCTTCTTAAAGATAAACTTTAGACCTTATTCAAGACTTGACACCGATTCTTGATAAGTTATCTTGTTGTTCTATTAAGTGTCTTTCTTGGATATTCATGGACTCAAAAGGAATACAAGTGTTATCATCCTCTTACTTGTTGATACATTATTTCCACGGATGTTACATTCTTTGAGTCTCAACCTTTTTTTTACTCGACTATGTCTTCTCCTAAGGTGTTCAAAGATAACCAAGTTGTCGTCGAACATGATTTACCTTATCCTTTGTAGGTATACCATCATCGACAACGGCCACATACGACACCTCCTACTAAACCAGCTCCAACGTCTATGAATCCACTTTTGTCTAATCCTAATATTCTCATGGCTTTTGGAAGGATAAACGTTCTATGACTACTCATCCTATCTCTCATTTTGTTTCCTGTGATCGTCCTTACTTTTCATTTCATAACTTCATCCTATCCATTTCTTCTAAGTCTATTCCCAAGAATTACCAAAAAGCACTTCACATTCCACATTGAAAGATAACTATGAACGAGGAAATGCAAACACCGACATCTCGAGGCACATAAGAATTAGTTGTACACCCTATTGAAACTAACATAGTTGCAAATGGATCTTCACTATGAAACATAAGCTAGATGGTTGGTAGACATATTCAAAGCTTGCCTAATTGCACATGGATTTGGCAGAATAAGTGTATATAAAGTAACCTCCAAGATATATTGCTTAGGGAGAGTATCATGCTTGTTTGCTCTGAAAGGCTATCTATGGTCTTACGCAGAGTTCATGAGCTTGGTTTGAAACATTCAACAGAGTTGTCATAGATAATGGCTTCCAGAGATATGTTGTTGATCACTCATTGCTTATCAACAAACAAACTAGTGGATACATTTTCTTCGTTGTGTATGTTGATATTTTTTTGATTGGAAGTAACATTGTAGGGTTCAACGAGATAAAGGAATATCTAAAGAGACATTTTGTTACAAAAAATATGAAAAAACATAGGTATTTTCAGAGAATTGAATTTACTTATGCCAAAGACAGGATGATATTATCTCAAAGAAAATATACCCTTGATCTCCTCCAACAGACTAGCCTTTTGAGGTGCAAGTCAGAAAGTACTTCGGTCAATCAAAGTCCAAACTTCTAGGATGACTTGTCAAAGCTTTTTGACGATGTAGGTAGATACAGACGAGTGATTGAAAAGTTAATTTGCCTGAATGTTACTCATCCAGGTATTTCATATACTATAGGATTTCTCAATCAGTTCATGCATAAACCCAAATTAGTCCATTGATAAGATGTCTTATGTGTATTAGCATACATTAAGAGTACACCTAGTCAAGGTCTTATTAACAAGAAGCATGGTCACACTTGAGTTGAAGTCTATTCTGATTCAGCCTATACAGATGACAAAGGAGGCAAATTAGGGTAGGAAGTTTCTTGGAGTAATTTCCTTTGATGTAATTTCCTCCTTTTTAGGGGATGGGGGGATCTTTAGGCAGCTTGTCTATTGACTTGTATGATTTTGGATATTTTTATTACTTAAAGAAAATCCTATCATTAAAAAAAAACCCACCATAAACAAACACTTACTGGTTTTAGTCTTTTATCTTAAAACTATATCATTTAAAGGAAAAGTAGATATGCATACCAATATGGTACCAAATGTTAGTGCCATGTCGATATATTTCGATTCACGTCGATGTCATGTCGGTGATATATTAGTCAATGTCAACAGAAACAGAGTAAAAACCTCATATTTTGTGACTTTAAATAGGCCTCATTTACTTGCAAAACTCCTCTAATTTTAACACTCTATCCACATTAACAACTTACATTATAACACTCCAACACTATTCACTAATTCATTAACCTTTTTTATATTCCATAATGCCTTATTTTGTTCATACATTATATTTCATTATTATATGTTTAAACTATGAATTTAAAGACAGAGAGATGTGTATCTCACTTTAACATATAATAGGTTTCAAATCGAAAATCAAAGCTTTCAATGGACTTTCATGTTTTACCATTTTTCTGCCAACATTTCCACCAATATTTAACACACTTCTTATTTTGAAAGGATTGAAGTTCCGACATGAAACTAACGTTTGGAGCCATATTACTGTTAGAGTATGTAATGTGGGTTGTTATGTCTTAATGGTTTATTGGATATCCATTTAGTCTTGGATAACTAATACCCTATATATATGTAATCACATACTCAATAGGAGATAATTTTTCCTTTCTTCTCAATCTATCTCTTTACATGGTACCAAAGCCCAAAAAAAAAACCTAAAAACAACATCCCACAGCTGCAGCCGTCGACCACCGTCGTCCTCTGTCGCCACCATCCGACCAGTTTTCCACCGTTGACTACCAAAAGCTGTCTCTCCCCAAGTCCCGCCGACCTCTCTTCTCCTCCTTTCAACCTACACCGCCGGCCAAGAAAGGCCAAGGCCACTGACGGCACCGCCAAGGGTCACCAGCACATGTATGGCCGTCGATGATGCCTTAGTCTCCTTCCCCTCAATCTGAAAGGACAGTCCAGCCCTTTCCGTGTGACGTGGATGCAATGTTGGCTATGTCCTAAGCCTTTCCAAGCCATTTTTCAGTAATTTTTAGTTAGAATGGCATCTCGTGACTCGTTTGTCAAGAATATGAGTGACACATCTGAGAAGTTTTCTAGATCCAACTATATCCTCGCTCCCAAAGCTTCGAAACATTTATTCTAGTCCACAAAAAATTAAAGCATCTCACCCACCCTCCTCCCGATATCAGATCAGATCAGTATGAAGATTGACTTGTCGATGACGCTACTGTTATTACATGTATGGCAAATAACATAGAGTCCTCAGTTGCACGCGGTGTTATCCTATTGAGGCCTATAAAGAAGATCTGGAACACTCTACGCCTCACTTATGGCCACGAGAAAAACATATCTCGTGTCTACAAGATATCTGAGCAGATCTTCACTCTTCGTCAGGGAGATCAGACCGGTCAGCAGCACTTCACTGCCCTCCGAGCATTATTGGACGAGTTAGATATAGATCAGCCATTGACAGTGAATATCACCAGACTCCGCCAGTACAGGGACGAGTTAGCAGTTGCAGCCTATCTCTCCGGTTTGAACTCGGATATTAACTCTCAGATTCAAGGCCAGGTTTTAAGAGTCGACAGTATTCCTAACTTACAGACGACCTTTGGCAAGATTCTCTAGGTTTCTGCAGCCTCGACTCACCCCATGTCTGAGCCCTCTACCATGACAGTCACATGAGGTCGTGGACGTGGCAGTTCTAGATAAAGAGGTCATGGACAAGGAGATACAGGTGGACGTCCACAGTGCTCAGATTACGACCGCTTGGGGCACAAGGTTGAGAAATGTTGGAATATTATTGACCGACCACAGACAACACATGTTACCATCAAGTCATCCACTGTTGCAGTTACCACTGAGGAGCAAACCATTACCGTTTCACATGCAAATTATGAACGACTTCAGCAGCTAAAAATCACTAACTCTACTACCACAATTTCACATGCTAGTTCCTCAAGTACTAGTACCTTCCTTACATTCAAGGACATCTCTTGGATCATTGATTCCGGGTACACGTAATTTGTTTACTCAGTTGTCCCAGTTATCTGCTGTACTATGGCCATTGTTGATGGTCAAACCTGCCCTGTGCCTAGTGAAAGGGTGGTCCATGCCTCTTCCTAATTGTCCCTTAAGAAAGTTCTTTTTGTTCCTGACTTTCCTGTCAATTTACTCTCAATTAGCACCATTACAAAGCAATTATGTTGTTCAATCGCATTTTTCCCTTTCCATTGCATTTTTCAGAATTTACAGACAGAGAGGAGGATTACTTTTGACCGTGAGCGCGAAAATGGAGTATATCTGCTAGTTCGTGATAATATACCTCAGGGATTAGCTGTTGTGACGTCTACCTCTAAGTCATCTTCCTTGTGGCATTACCTGCTGGGACATCCATCTCATCAAAAACTTGATACTACCTTAATGATCAGTTTCTCAATATGAGTGTGAGCCATGTCAGTTAGGGAAGCATCATCATACTTCTTTTAAAAGGTTACGTCTTGTGTTTACTACTATTGCATTTGAGTTAGTCCATTGTGATGTCTAGAGTCCATCTAGAATTTCGTTTGTGTCAGGTCATAAGTATTATATAGTATTTGTAGATGATTTTTCCAGAACTTCATGGGTCTACTTGTTGAAAGATCGTAATCAAATTTACGATGTACTCTGTATTTTTTTTGAATGAAATAAAAAAAATCATTTTGGTGTCACTCCTAAATTTTTGCGAATTGACAATGTCCTTGAGTTTATGCAATCCAGGATTGATTCTTATTATTTTTCCTTGGATATTATACATCTGACTTCTTACCCTCACACCTCACAGCAAATTGGGATGGCAGAACGTAAGCATCGGCATATTCTCGATATCACTGCACTCTCATGATCCACATGAATGTCCCAAAACAGTTATGGTCTGATGTTGTATTTATGGTCATTTATCTCATCAACCACATGCCTTCTACACCTTTGGAAGGTAAAGTTCCAGTTCGTCGTCTTAAACCTGAGTCCATCTTGTTTAATCTGACACCTCGAGTTTTTAGATGCATGGTGTTTACTCAAGACCTTTCCCCTGATTTAGACAAGCTGTCCCCATGCTCTATTAAAGGTGTTTTTGTTGGGTACTCGCGAACTCAAAGGAGATATCATTGCTTTCACCCTCCAACAAGGCGATACTATGTGTCTGCAGATGTCACATTCTTTAAGTCAGAATCATACTACAGTGTCTCTACCTCATCCAATATATCAATTCCCATTCCTTTAGTTGTTGAGATACAGATACTGGCACTCAGGGTGCACCTATTATGCCATCAGTACCTACTGTGCCACCAGCAACTACTTGTCCTTTACAGGTTTACCAGCAACGATAACGTGCTCCAGTACCTCCCACCAACGAACCATCCTCCTCCGCTGATGCAGATCCATCCACTACATATTGCACTTCGGAAAGGTATTTTGTCTTCCACTGCACATCCCATTTCTCATTTTGTTTCCTATGATTCTCTTCACCCTCGATTCCGCAGTTTTGTTTTGTCTCTTGTTTCCCAGTCTATTCCCAGGACCTATCAGGAGGCATTTTCCCTTCCTCATTGGAAGGCTGCTATGGATGAGGAGATAGCTGCACTCACTAGTCGTGATACGTATAAGTTAATGGCCATAACTACTGAGACTACAGTAGTCTCCTATAAATGGGTCTATACCATCAAGTACACTGCAAACGGCCACATTGATAGATACAAAGCCAGGCCGGTGGCTCGAAGCTTCACCCAAACGCATGGAATCGATTATGAGGAAACCTTTTCTCCAGTTGTCCGTCTCAATTCCATTAGAGTTCTTCTCTCTCTTGCACTGAATCACTCATGGGATCTTTACCAGCTGGATGTAAAGAATGCTTTTCTCTACGGTGATCTGATTGAATCTTTTCTGATAGAGCAACCTCTAGGGTATATTGCTCAAGGAGAGGATCGTGTGAGCAGACTCAAGAAGACAATCTATGGTCTCAAGCAAAACTCCAGAGCATATTTTGAGAAGTTTAATTAATATTGTTCTTGCTGGTGAATTTCAACGATATGTAGTAGACTACTCAATGTTTTACAAGCGCACGGATCATGAGTGTGTTATCTTGGTTGACTATGTGGATAATATATTGGTGACTAACAACGATGCACAAGGCATTGAGGAAATAAAGACGCATCTCCATAGTTACTTTGTGACAAAGGATATGGGAAAGCCTCGTTACTTTGTTGGGATAGAGTTTACCTATACACAAGGCAAGATGGCGTTGTCACAGAGAAAGTATGTGTTGGACCTCCTACAGGAGACAGGTCTCTTGGGATACAAACCAGAGAGCACCCCTATTAAGCAAACACCAGCCTTTTGGGATAGTAGTTCAGAACTGCTTAAGGATCCTGGTCCGTACAGAAGACTGATTGGGAAGCTTATCTGACTGTAACTCGATCGAATATTTCGTATGCAATCAACCTAGTAAGCCAGTTCATGCATGAACCTAGGAGAGTGCATTGGATAGATGCTCTTCGTGTTCTATCTGATGTGAAAGATGCCCCAATAAAAGGCCTAGTCTACAAGAACAATGGCTACATCAAGATTATGACATACTCAGACTCAAGGTATGCAAGTGATAGAGGGGATAGAAAGTTCACATTTGATTTCTGCACATATATGAGAGGAAATTTGGTCACATGACCCAGTAAAAAGTAGAATGTAATATAAGATTCAGTGCAAAGATAAAATACAGAACCATGACGCAAACAACATGTGAGATGATGTGAATAAAAGCATTGTTAAAGCAGCTTGGATTTGGTGTCGACACACCTATGTCTATGAGGTGTGACAATTAAACAACTATCTTTATTACAAACAACCCTACATTCTATGAGCGAACAAAGCACATTGAAATGAATTATCATTTTATTAGAGACATGGTCGTGTAAGGAGTCATCTCTACTCCTTATACACAGTCTTCAAACCAGTTAGCAGATATTTTCACAAAGGGTCTAAGTATGGGAGTGTTTGAGTCTCTATGTAACAAACTGGACATGATTGATATATATGCTCCAACTTGAAAGGAAGTGTTAGAGTACGTAATGTGAGTTGTTATGTCTTAATGGGTTATTAGATATCCGTTTAGTGTTGGATAACTAATACCCTATATATATGTAATCACATACTCGATAGGAGATGATTTTTCCTATCTTCTCAATCTATCTCTTTACAATTACCAGGTTTAAGTTTGTTTTTTTTAGCACTAAAGTCATATTGAAAAGTGAAAAGGTGATAGAAAACACAGACAAAACAAAACAAAAGAAGAGTCTATCAAGATGATAGAACCCAGACAAAAAGAAACCAAAGACGTTCCAACATGAAACACAAAGGACAAAACCGCAACAGCCAACAACGCCAACCCCATTACAAAGCAACCAGAGCTTCAACCCACGCAGTAATCATAGTAACAGTCATCACATCACGAAGCAACCAGGAGCAAAGGAGGACCACTCGACTGCTGTGTAAACAACATTGTCCTTTCACTTATGCTGATTAGTAGTAATAACTCCACAGAAAAATCCTTCAGTTTCTTTCCAACCACCATAACCACCACCATAATGCATGTGGAAGAATGAACCACATCATATGCTTTCTTCCAGTTAGCTGGCCTTTACTCTTTCAAAAATCCCACCATGTTTAAGATTTTGGTACTTTTTATTAATCCAATTTGTCCTATAAAGAGAAATTTATATGATGAAACAGTACATATTAAGGATTCGTTTCCTCTTGTTCTTCCATCCTCCCTCCCTGTCCCTTTCTAACTTAATCCTTCTTGCCTTCTGTCGAAACCTTCTTCCTATCTTCCTCTTTCTTCTCTTATTTACATATCAATATTCTACACGTAAGGGTTAATAAAAGCTGATGAATAAGGTTAACGTCATGATGATGCACGTTCATAATTAGTTGCTCTTTGTCAAAAATGTCAAATAATCCACTTGGTAATTTTATAAGCATTTGGTGGTATGTACATGACAACAAAATGAACCATACTAGAAATGTTAGCATACCACATGAACAAATTCATGAAAGAGATTAATAACTTCGGAGAACTTCAAGGATCCAGGGCTATCATCAACTTGTTTGGAAAACTGGGATATAAGCAATGCAACTGGTACCTGACCATGAAAATGAAAAACAGGCTTGCTGTTAAACTTCAAAGGAACAAAGTAGCAATCTAAATGAACGGTGAATTTCGCAGTAAATTCAGCAACAATCATACTGGATATTAAAAAAGGCATGACAAAAAATTTAGAAGTAGCAAGCTTATAAAGAGAAATTGATGGAGCTGATTGAGACCAATTGACCTAATGCATAAAGCATTGTCCATTAACAGAATTTATATCATGATATCATCATCACAAAATTGGACAAAAACACTCACTGATGTAAAATGCATATTATAAACCACTTCATTTAAATGCTAATGATATTGTATCTGGACCATTCAAGCGGTTAAAAATTTCCCTAGTGCCTAGTTCCTCCATTGTATCATTTTTCTTCTCTACAAACAATTTCATGTCCTTTCTCTTTAACAAGGTGATATTACTATTACAAATTCTTCCTACAAAAGTTACTAAAAACTGGATCATGTGATTTTTGAATGTTATATAAATATTTCCTTTTCCATATCTACAGTATTATTTTTAGCAAATATAGTAAATACTACAATCCTGTTTAAATTTTGGTACCACTTGCTTCATACTAAAAGTGCAAGTCCTTTAGATTCATCTAGCATACAGATTTAGAAAAATGATGACAACTAATGTTTATTGCACTTCAAGTATTTGAATGGTAATGGAGTTTCAAATGGAAAGGGGGATTACGAAATAGTTTGCTAGTGCACTCTTAAGACATGTTGCCAGCAAACAGTGATATTTGATCCCATATTGCTAGGTCACATCAAGTGGATATACAGCCCAATGGTCAAATAAGTGGACCATCAAGGTTACAAAGGGTCAAGTAGTCAAAAAAGAAGTGGAGTCCTAAGTGATGGTCCGTTCAGGCAATCACTATTCAGAATGGCAACTTTGCTATTAAATGTATTTGGAAGCCTTTTTTGAGAAGGATAAGGATCTTTCATTACGTATAAAAAAAGAGAGTATATGTTTGGATGCCTTAACTGACAGATTAAGAAAAACTTGTGGTCTGCAGATGAGTGCAATAGACAGTTAGCTGCTGGAAACCTTAAGCTATTATAATTTGTGAAACTTGTTGAGATCAGTACCATCTAGCTTCCAAGTAAACATTTGCCAGGCTTCTGAATCTTGTTAAACTCGAATACGGTGCAGAAACAGGATATGAGGGAAGGTCTTATTTCTTCCTTTTTCGAGGACACGATGACTTTGATTTTTATATAGTTGGATTATAACAAAATAAATGAAACATTTTATCCTTATAACAAATAAAGAAATTGCCTATGGCGATTGAAGATTCAGATCTACTCAGGGTGTTACAACAAAGACCCATTAACAAAAAAACATAAGGCCAATGTTTTACAAATTCAGAAGTCTCACCACTTTGAATGCTACTTTGGAAGTTGAATATTGATATGATTTTCCAAAGAGGATAGTGTTGATTAGGGTGACAAAGGCCTTTTATCACTTAGTGCCACGTACACAAATATATATGGCTGGTGGTTTACAAGTCCATGAAGTCTCTCCACTTAAATACTATTCCTGACAGATAATTTCCCAAATGGGACAGTTTTATTAAGTAATGCAGGATATTTAGATTTAAAGAAGATCCTTGGATTGGAAATTATCCATCACATGGCACAATTTTTACACAAACTTCCATTCCACTTCTACAAACAGGAGGACTAGAAAGTTCTTTTACTGCAAGCAGAAGACATTTTGGGTGCCCAGAAATTAGCATAAAAAAAGCTTGACAGAAACAAATGCTTCTGGTAGCCAATAGTGGTATCAAAGTGATAGGCTAGTGGTAAAAACAGTAGATATTTTTGGGAAATCAACAACCAAGATCCCTTGAGTATGTGGGCAAATAGCCTTCAAAGCGGATGAAAACTTGTATGTGCAGCCTTTCAAATCACTTCTTGGTCACCGGTAGACCTAGAAAATTAATGACACTGAAGCAATGAATCAAAAGCTAAAAATGATGGTTCCATCAAATATTAATGAGAAAGAGAAAGAAAGCCATTGTAGAAAACCATCTCAACGTTGGTGAAAGATGATCTGTTGTTTCACTTGCTGAAAAAAAGCATAAGCTCCTAAATCCACTAATATAAATTAAAAAAAAAACTTTGAGTGCACAAGTAATTACAATTTGACCTAGAGACTGAGTTTAAAAGCACTTACACCACGAGGAAGGTCGAGAATAGATAAAGATCAAATGCTATCCAGGAAAAATATAACACAGAATGTGTCTGATCAATAGTATGTTAGCACAAAAGGCAAGCCAAAAAAGGCAATCCCAGTGAACAAGGTTCTCACCAATGTGGGATACTGGATAGGTGAGGATAGGTGAGAAAAGACATGTAAAACATAAAACACTTCCTACAAAAAACCTTTATGTATTAGCCAACAACAACAATGACTTTTCTGTGGGATTCATGTTCATAGAAGAATCACCATCAAAGATAAATCACCTGACGGGTACCACTGGGGAACAAGCATCCGTTTTGAAGTGCCAAAACACAAGTATGTGCATATTTTCCATCTCTGATGATAAAAGATACGAATAATTCAGCTTTTTGCAAAAGAACACCATAAATCTAGAAGGACTTGCCAGTCATGGTGATAGAGAAATGGACCTAGAAAACATGTCAAGGTAGAAATAACCCAGGAGCTCACTGCAACTCATATCAGATACTGCGAATACACGAACACTGTCATGCCAAACCTCAACATCCTCAATCTCGTCAAATCTGAGACCTACATTACACAAACCAAGAAAGCTTAGCACTACAGACTATCTCCAAATTTATTAAAAGTAATTAGTAAATAACAAAAATTTACCAAACAAATCTTGAAATATCTTTAAAATCCCAGATACAACCAAGTCCAGAGGAAAAAACTGGTTGATCACACTAGAATTCATATCCAAATACAGTTCTTCGGCCCTCCTCATGTAGTACAACATGTCTTCCATTCCAAAGGGAGATGCTCCTTCTTCCTTTTGCTGCAATCAACAATTTGTGCAAAAGCAATTGCCCAAGTAAAAATCAATGGCTTGTTAACCAGGAGGCTGGTGCAAATCTTACAAATTAATGTTTCAATAGAATCTTACCAATAATAAAAGGACAAAACAAAGATAAACAAAAAATTAATAAATAATTTATCATACCTTTAAATCTTTTAGCATCTCAAGTTCTCTTGTTGCAAGGTCAGTTAAGTTATGTGAGAGATCCTCTAAAAATTCAAATACCTGGAAAATATAATAGAAATCACTTCAAAGGTAAAAGCCATGGACTATTTAAGGAACAACACAAGCTGGATATACATCTGTGTCCATTCATTTGTCATGTGATGCTTTAAAACTGAAGTTGTTTTCTGCCAGAACTGTCTAGATGTAGAAATATTTCTAATCAAGGGGGATAATTGATAGATCCTTAATGGTATGGGTAAGTCCACCTCCAAACTTCTTATGGCTGATGCTCTCTTGTCAAAGTTTCTTTGAATAAGAGTTTGGCATCCCTTCAAGGGTTAATTCCAGTTCGCTGGTCACCCTATAACACAGTCCAGCTGTTGGATCATAAACAGTCCCAAAATTGACCTCAATGAGCTTAGGATATTGATGACATAAGCAACAAGCAAGTAATAACCTATGAGTCTACAAAAGCTTAAGAGCCACTGATAGCAAAATCGAATAAGATAACAATGACATAGAAATGCACGTAATATAAGTCTACAACTACTGGGACAAGTAAGACATTATTAACAAGCGAACTGATACCACAATTTTCCTTGAAATTATTATATTTGGCAAAGCATTAATAGATTAATTAAAGAACAGGAGACCTAATCAGCTGCAAGTTCAAATCAGTGAGTGCCAAAGGAGCAGCCTAAACCACAACAGACAAAGTAGTAAAGTGGAATCCAGTATCCCCAACAAGTGACATAATAAGTTCCAAAAGGAGACCTATAATGTTAGACAAGTTAGTTTCTTATGTATTAGCTAGGCATGATCCTGATTGTGAGAGAGTTTTTTGGCTGCCAAAGAGCCATTAGTCAGAGACTAAAAGTGAAAACTGTCAAACAATCAAAGAGTGTTAAGTAAAAAACAAATTCAAAAAAGTTTTAGCCATATCATCACCTAATTTATTTCTACAATGTAACATTGCTTGTTCATAACTGCATTCCAGTACCTCACAGCCTAAAAGATTGTTCATTGTTTCTCATATTTAGTATAAGATTTCCAAGTAATAAATAGATTTATTATTTTCTAATGATCCAGCAGCAGAATTAGCATGATCTAAGATTGAAACAAAAAAAATAAAACAGATTAGATACTTTTTTTAGTTCCCAATAACAAATTAATATCTAGCTTTACAAATCACAATCACATATATAATCAGAGAGGTCACAACCATCAACCATATAATAGAACACTACAAACCTTAGTGGATGTCTTTGCCATTCTAGTTTCAATAGCAAAATCTGCATAGCTTGAGTAGCCAAGCAATTCAGCAAGCCTATGTCGCAGCTGAACCTGAGGAATTAAGATGCTGATAAGTTTAAAATAAAAACCATTGTAACAACAAGAAAAGTAGGTAATATATTGTTTATGAATGGACATTTTCTGAAGTAACACTGGCATAGCACAGTATATTTTTTTCAAAAGAGGCTATCAATCAATTCAATAAGGCTTAAGCTATTCCAAATTTTTGCAAAGCTGAAGCATGAGAATGAAATCATGCAAATTTTGGTAGTTAACTTTGTATCTATAGATTCTATACAGGTGCAACCCACAGCAAGAAATCGTAAAGTATTCACCAGGAAGTTTGCATTTCTTGGCAATGTGCCCATCAAGAGCTTTCACTGCAGCTAGTTATGAACTAAATTAAATTTATAATTATGAGCTAAGAATAAAAATACAATATGCAATAACAAGGAAAAATAAAATCATGGTTTAAAACTTTAAAGATAGTATGATACGGTAAAATATGAAGCATGTTCTACTGTATTCAATCATAAAATACTATGCATGTCCTGGCAATATGCCCATTGAGAACTTTCACTGCAGCTAGTTATGTACTCAATAAGCACAAAAAAGGAACAAGAAAATCATAGTTTAAACTTTAGATATAGTATAATATGGTATTAATGTAACATCTCAAACCTTAATATTCACATTTAATCACGATTAATGATAATTAATTAATGATTAAGTTATTTTAGTGAAGGTTACCAACAAAAGTGTGTGGTGACTCATGGAAGTGCAAAATCAAAGATGGATTAACGATAAATGCCACGGTACTGTCAAGATCGCAGTTCATAAGTTATTTCATGAATTATGGGTGTTTGGAATATTTCCTCCTTCACTAAGGATGTTTGTGCAAAATTCGTACAAAAAATTCAATAAACAAATGCCTACATTGAATGGTGGTTTAGGTGCATGACAGTGGATGACTCTTGCGTTGGAAAAAAAAAAAAAAGAAGAGAAGAAGACTCGAGAGGAAGGGAAAGAAGAAGAGAAGAACGGGAAAACTGCAAAGAAGAAGCCAAAGTAGAAGAGACGGAGGAGGAAAAGAGGAAATGAAGAGGAAGGCTTAAAAGAGGGAAAGAAGATGGCTAGCTCAGGAAGCAGAGAAAGAAGGTTTGAAGCAAAGAAAGAAGAAGAAAAAAAACAAAGGGAGATGATTAAGGTACACACCCCATTCCCTTTATTTTCTCCCCAAAAAAAGCTTAAGATTTATGAAATATGTTGAGGGAAATGATTTAAAAGCATGACACGAATTTTGTGGATTTTTAGTAGATTTTTATGAATTTTCGAAGAATTATGAGAATGATGACATTGTTGAGCTATTTGAGTTATTTTGCTTCAATCATGTATAACTTGAGCTATGAATATTGGAATTGAATGATTTTTGTGTCAATAGAAAGTAGACTCGAAGAACTTTAATTCAGTAGGCTACTTGCTAATTTTCATGGCACGTAAAAATACCAGCACATGTGTAAATTTGATGACCCATTAAGCATGCCTGATTGAGTTTTATAGCTTTAAACATTTATATCTCAAGTTACAGATATGCGATTGGAATGAAACTTTTTCCAAATGAAAATAAACTTAGAATGCTTGATTTAAGAATTTTTATAGAATTGGTCCATCGAAGGTCCTAACTCCAATGAATGGGTTTGTTTCAGAGCAGATTTCAGTTTTCAAAAGTCCTCTGAAACAGTATACCGAAATTTTCTTATACACCAAATCAGAAAATTTTGGCATATCGAATTTGAACGGTATGTCGAGCCAGACCCTGAACCTATATTGAATATTTTAAAAATTGATTAATACATATATATATATATATGGATGTATATATATATTAATCTTAGAGAGATAATTAAAATAAGTTATAAAAACAAGTAGGAAAATCATTAGAATGATTTTAGGAATAGTCCAAAAGAATTAACAAGATGAATTGATATTTAGTCTTGTAAGTCATTGAGGACTTAAGACTACCATGAGCTTCTGTGTAATTCTTCAAAGTAAACTTATACCCTGAAAATGTTTAATTAATGTTTCAAATTAAGCTTGAAAGTTTTAAAGGATTTTCAAAGTTTATTCTGAAAAGATAAGAGTATCTTAAGAAGTGATTTTTCAAAGAGTTTTCTAAATGTTCCTAAAAAGCATGGATGACTATAAACAGTAGGTTCTAAAGAATTTTGATAAGGAACTATAAAGATTTTTATAGTGTTCCTTTACATAGCATTTTAGTGGTATTTTCAGAAATAATTTTCAAATATTTTCAAAAATGGTTTCAAAATGAGTTTGAAAAAGAAATAGATAAATTTACAAGGATTTGAAAGCACAAGATTTAAAATAAGATTCCTTTAATTTAAGAAAAGATTTTCCAGAATGATTCAGGTTTGAAAAAGAGCTTAAGAAAGTGTTATTTTCACAAAAAGAGAATAATTTTACAGAAATATTTCTGTAACAGAAAGATTTAAAAAAGAATTTTAGAAAAGAGATGCATGTTTTCAGAAAAGAGTATTCAGAGTTAACCCAAGTTAATGAGACTGGATACCCAAAGAAATGTGTTAAATGGACCAGGTGAGATAACTCGTGAGCTCAAACACCAAGAAAGAAAGAAACGTTGGAAAACGCATCCCCATGCAAAGAAAAAACAGTAAGAGCCTATTGGCTCGGAGGCTTGAAGAGCCCAATAGTGTGACCTATTGGTCAAAGTAGACGGTGGAATGCCCAATGCGGGAACTTTCACCGTAGCAACCTAGGAGGTTGAGATTGGTGTCTCTCATTCTATTTGTAGTCAGATCACCCCTGATCAAAGTGACACTAGAAAAAAGATTTCAGAAAGTTTTCAAATTTTAAAAAAAGATAATTTTAGACTAGAATCAAGCTGTGTTGGCTTCTGAGTTTTAGTCAGATTCTAGCTAAGTTGAAATAAGTATTTTAAGATTAGTTCCAACCAAAGTTGTATTTTTAGCCAGTTCTTGAGACAAAATTTGGACTAGAACCTAGTCCCAGGAATTATTTTCAAAAATGCATTAGAATAAAACATGAATTTCATAAAAGAATAAAAATGTTTGAAGAGTCATGATTTAAAGAGATTTTCTTCAATAGACTTTTCCAGAGCTTTGGTTCCAGTGGGAACTCAGATTAAAGATTTATGAGAAAGAATTTCAAAACATGTTTAAGAACTTATGTTGGGCTGGACATAGGATTAGTATAGAGTAGTTATTCCAAGTGTGCTATAGAGTTTTGAAAGATGCTTGAGATTTTGAAAGAAAAGTGTTTTAGAAAAGCATGAAATTTTCAAAGAAAAGATAAATGTTTGAGAAAAGCATCTAAGTTTTAAAGAGGAGAAATACTTCAATAAAGCATCAAATTTTAAAGTAAAAGAAAGTGTTTTGAAAAAAAAAGAAATTTAAAAAAATAAGAAAATTCGGTATACCGAATAAAACCGGTATACTGTTTTTCTGTTAGTATTCAGTCCTCAGCCCTACTTCGGATGACCAACTATATTCGATTGACCGTTTCAAGGGATTTAACCGTTCTGAAATTCGATCAACTGATCTGGACACCTAGATCTATTTTGCTTTGTCGTTTTGGTTCGACATGTCGAATCGGACTGCTGAGTCAAGTAAAAGAGGTTTTTGATAAAAAAAAATATGAATAGATTTTTATGCCTAATTGATGTATTTTGGCAAACTGTTTAGAAACAATTTTATAAGAAAAGTATTTCAATAAAACATGAGTTTTTAAAAGAAAAGAAAGATGTTTGAGATAAACATGAGATTTTCAACGTAAAAGAAAGTATTTAAAAAAAGAAAAGAGATTGTGCTAGTTTTTGAAATATGATTTGCTATTTAACTGAGCAGAAGCTCAGTGTGTGTTGGCACTCTCTAGTGGTTATGATCTTGACTTAACAAGAGTGGTCATTTCAAATATGTATTAAGTTTTGAACTCTTTCATATGGTTTGAAAGAAAAGACAAAAAATGATTTTCAAAGTCAAAAATATGATTTAGAAAAAAAAAATAGTTTTGAAAGACGTGATTTTAAGAGTTGAGTTATTTGATGGACAAAAGGGAATTGTCCAGAATTATGTGCAACATCTGGGAGAAATGTCAGAATATAGTGAGTTTTAATGAAATGTATGTTGAGTAACCTTTCAGTGGTCATTCATGTGTGTTTTGTTAGTGTTTTCTTAGATATAGGATAAAAGTAGAAGTTTGTTAGTACACGGGAAAATAGAGTCAGTCGACCACACATCAAAGATTTTAGGTAAGTATTTAGTTTAATTTAATTCAATTAATAGCATTTTTATTTGTGATGATTAATGTTAGATATAGCTTCAGATTGGATGCAAGAAATTGTTGTAAATAAGTAAAGAAAAAAAAGAAATTGTAGCTAGATTTTGGTAACGGCTCGAAGTCAAATCGTTACAACTAATGAGTGATGATGCATATTCTATTGTATGCAATAGATCATAGGGGTCTTTCCATGGCTAGATATCATTGCTTTCAATTTTATCTCAATAAATACCTCTTTTTTTTTGGTCTTTCATTTGTACTGCTATCATATAAAGTCGGACCAGAAGGGCCAAACAGAAACAATAGGTCCAAACAGTCAGTACTTACAGGAACACATGCATCACTTAGGATTGTTTATATCTTTTCAGATTTAAGAAACAAAGCCTTCAGAAGTCTCTAAAATGATGATTCCAATTGCCCAAGTCTGATTAATAATAATGCAAATTGAAACAATTAATCATAAGCAAGAATTTACAGGAACACATGTATTACTCTCAAGTTTTTTTTTCCTGAGAAAAGGTCATGTATTACTCTAAGATTAATCATTTCACGTTAAAAATTGATTAAGGAAATACTAAAATTAGATTTAATTTAATCACTTTTACAACTGAAAATGTCAAGGCCAACTCACATTAGATCTACCACTTAAATTGATTTTCTGAAAGACATCAATTATAAACAAGTATATAAAAGATCATATGCATATGTCTAAGATTAACCTTTTCACCTGAAAAGTTAAAATTAGAAAGTGCTAAAAATAAAATTCAAGTTCATCTAGTTTACACTTAAAAATGTAAAGGTACCAACTTAAATTAGATCAACAACTTACATTTATTTTCTGCATTATTTGCATTAATTTGCATAAGTCACCCATACATTCTCTGTGATTTCTTACTCTAGTGTTCACGAAATAGAAGAAACAGTTTTTTAAGGTTTTGACTCTTGACCTATGATAAAATGGATGGTTTTAGAACACCCATACATATGTAAAAGTTCTGTATTAGTGTATTAGATACTCCTGAATATGCATCAGATGTAACAGATCTTACTTTCAAATATAGGGTACAATCTGAATACTACAGAAACTCTAGATCACTAGACCCCAATTGTGTCCTTATTGGATTTAAACTATCATTATTCACGAAGAAGTTCTAGATGTATGTTAGATAACAGAAATATAATTTGTAATTTAGATTTTGTCAACTTAAGAAGATTGTCTAATTCTTGAAGACGTAACCATGCTTGTCGATTTCTGATAACAGTCCAAAGTAAATACAAGTTGCATACAAAAATATGGTAAGTGAGCATTACAAGTTAACAAAAAAAGGGAGGCCAGTTGGGGTTTGGGCAGAAGAACTCCATGGTGACAAAATGAGACACTAACATAAAAATGAAGATTACATGGAAATGCTTTACATGGTATAACAAGCCCCTCGTTAAAGTCAAATATCATCCATTAAAATTAAAACTCCGCAGAAATGAAGTGAAAGCTATGCTTTTCCAACATACAAGTCAAAGAAAGCAATATATGTCTTCTAGAGCAAATTACCAAAGTTTCTAAAATACAAAGATTGTCCCTTCCACATCTCTGCCAATAAGTCAAGGCAACAAGTTTCCTTGTAGATCCTACCTGGGAAAAAGGAAATTGCAAGAAGACTTAACCACAAAATTAAACATAGAAATCACAGTATGCATAAGCCTGGAGAAGGATAGTGCTGTTTTAACCTCAACATGTCCATGAAAAGAAACAAGACACAAGAAATTTTCTAACAGATGATCACTGTATGCCATTATCAGTTGACAAATGAAAAAGTTCACAAGAAATGATGACGTATTGTCTATAATGAGAAGTTATTATAGATGACAAATCCATCGGAGGAAAAAATTTTCAATCCAGCTAGCAATTTAGTGAATGAAGGCAACTGGGCAAGACTAGTCATATGTATAGATATAAAAATAGCAAGCAGAATAAATATATAATGGAACCACCACTAATAAAATTCAACAACAAATGTTTGATAACATAATATGATAAAGTATGATGTAAAATAGAGAGAAAAGAAAAGAGGAAAATCATATTATCTGAGGTTACATAACACTTATTATATATTTATAGGGTTGAATAAACGGATATCCAATTACCGTAATATAAGATAGACCAAATAACCTCCTAACATTATTTAACTCCTAACACTCCTTATCCAACTAGAGCATATATATTGATCATGCCCAACTTAATATAAAGAAACTCATATGGTTCTACACTCAACCCTATAATGAAGATATCTGCAAACTAATCAAAAGACTTCCCATAAGGAGTAGAAATTATCTCTTGCATCACCATATCTCAGATGTAATGACAATCCACTTTAATATGCTTAGTGCGTTTATGAAAAGTTGAATTGTTAACAATATGAATAGCAATCTGATTATCACAATACATTTTCATAGACGTATCAACAGATAAGTCTAACTTTGACAAAAAAGAACGGAGCCACATCATTTCACAAGTAGTCTGCGCTATAAATCGATATTCAGCCTCATCACTAGATCTAAAAACAACACTTTACTTCTTGCTACGTCATGTAACAAAATTTCCTCCAACATATGTGCAGTATCCAAAAGTAGACTTCCGATCACTCTTATCTCCTATGTAACCAGAGTCTGAATATACCTCAACATGTAAATGACTGTTCTTTCTATAAACCAATATTTGACCGGGAGCTTTCCTAATATAGGACAGTACACGCAATGTCCCCAACCAATGTACTATTCTTAACCCCTGCATAAACTGACTGAACACTCCAACAATGTATGCGTCTAGGCGTGTAACAATCAGATAGATAAATTTTCTAATCAGTCACATGTACTTGTCATTGTCCTCTAACAGAGGTGACGAGCTATCCTAAAGGTCCAAACTTTGATCAAATAAAGTGCCCTCTAGTTTGCATCCTAACAATCTTGTCTCCTATAAAAGGTCCAATACATATTTCCTTTGGAATAACATCAATTTATCCTTAACGTAAGTAAACTCGATATACAAGAAATACTTAGGTCTACTCACATCTTTAATGATAAAGTGTACCTACAAGTAACTCTTTGTTCTCTGCATGCCTGTAGTATCATTACCAATGATCAAAATATCATCTACATACACTGTAAGAATCACACACCTACTTTCTATGCATTTGTGGAAAACAAAGTAGTCAACAGCACATCCTTAAAAACCACAATCCACAATGATACTATTGAATTTTTCGAACTAAGCACGTGAACTCTGCTTAAGGCCATAGATTGCTTTCTTGAGTAGACAGACATGATCCTCCTCTTAAGCAACATACCCAGGAGGTTAGTCCATATAAACCTGTTCTGTGATATTACCATATAGAAAAGCATTCTTCATATCTAACTGATTGAGCTCTCAGGAATGATTTACTGCAATAGAAAGGATAACTCTTATGAAATTCAACCTCACCACTAGAGAAAAAGTCTCAACATAATCCATACCATACTCCTGTGTAAATCCACGTACTACTAGGTGTGCTTTATATCTGTCAACATCACCATCACGCTTATATTTGATAGTAAACACTCACCTACATATAACCATATTTGTATCTGTTGATTTAGGGACCAAGTCCAAAGTACCTCGAGACACGAAAGCCTGCATCTGCTCATCCATAACTGCTTTCCACTATGATAATAATTTAACCTCTTGATAGTTCCTAGAAAGTGATTCAAAAGCAATGAACAATGTAAAAGTACGATAGGCAGGAATGAAGTCTATCATAACTGGTAAAATGTGAAATGAGATGGATAGTAGAAGCACGTGTACCTTTTCAAATGGTAAATAATAAGTCAACATCTATAGATGGTAGATCTATAGAAGGTGAAGAAATCATGATTATAGAGGGACACTGTCGTCGATGATATACCTGTAAAGAACAAGACACGTTGTCTTTCACAATAATGATGTTAGTACCGTCAGTATCACAATACTCTAAAGGCACTGGAAAGGAACACTTTCTATAGGTGAATCAACATTGCCAAGGAAGGACTGACTCTCAAAGAATGTAACATCTACCAACACAATGTACTTTCTGATGGTAAGGATGAAGCATCGATACCCTCGCTGAGTATGAGAATATCCAATAAAGACACAATGAATAGAACATGGAGCTAGTTTATTCAAATTTGAAGTTAAATCTTGGACGAAGGCAACACAACCAAATACCTATGGAGTAAGAGTAAAGAGATCTCAAAAAGGATGTAATCATCACAGATGAATCTCCCTCCTAAGTGGGATAAAAGGCATACAGTTGATGAGACATGAGGCTGTGAGTACTACATCTGACCACAACAGATACTTGAGAACATGCAATTCAATCATAATGGAACATACTACATTAAAGATATGTCGATGTTTACGTTCAACAACCCCATTCTGTTGAGATATATGTGGACAAAAAGTCTAATAAATAACACCTAGAGAATCACAATAACTTCGAAGATTCATTTGAGTGAATTCCAAAACATTGTTAGTACGAAAAATTTTAGGACAAACAGAATATTGACTTTTTATTTCTGCAAAAAAATTCTTAACAATATCAAGAACACTAACTCTATCTTTTAACAAATAAACCCACGAGACTCGACAGAAATCATCAATAAACACAATATAATATATATAGTTTTGATCGGACCCCATACATCACAGTGAATCAACTTAAAAGGACTCTAACTACTAACCAGACAAAGACTCTGAAAGATAGCACGATGGTGCTTACCTAACTCACAAGACTCACAATGAAAAGAAGAAACAGAAATCCAAGGAAGTGCCTGCTACAATTTTTTTAGAGATAGATGACCTAAACGACGATGCCAAATGAGAGAGAGTTTTACTGTGGAAGCCAATAACGTAAATCCTCAAGATATCTCATTTTTAACTAGTATGTAAACTCCTCAGTCATGCTTACGTCCTAAACCAATCCTTTTCCCTATTTACAAATCCTGAAAGATACAGTGAAAAAAAAACAATGTTACAAAATAGCAAAGTTGCTTGTTAATAGTGCTAATAGATAAAAGATTAATTAAAAATGCATAGACTTAGAGGACTTTGTCTAATATCAACTAAGACATGACACAAATAGTGTCTTGTCCAAAAACACAATAAGTCTTACCATTAACAGTAGAAACAGATCTAACGTCACGTAATTAGAATATATGGAAGTAAAGGTTAAGACTACCTGTCATGTGAGAGAATACTTCTAAATAAACAATACGAGAACTATCCCTCAAGGCTAACAAACAAGAGATCCCTGAGGTGGAAGCAGTAACATATGAGACCATAGTAGTAGAGGACTGACTTTTGTGGAACTGGAAGAATTGAGCATACTCAACCTATGAGAGTGTCACTGAAGACACACTGGTAGTAGGAGTAACTATAGGTGTAGTAGTTTGTATCTCGGTGGAAATCTGTGTCCAATCTAGTTTAGCAAACTTCTCTCAGTAACGATCTGATCGGTGATTTGTACGATTGCAGTGCTTACATAATGCACAGTCTTTGCCATCTATACATCCACAATCTCCTCTCCGACCTGAACTACGACCATAATCCCAAGTAACAGCTAAAGTGGTGGACATACCAGTAGAAATACGAAGGACGCGAGAAAAGGTAGTCTCCAGGCTACAAGTAGAATCTACACTCTGGCCTCGAATTTGAGAAGAGAGTTCTGGAGTCAAACCAAAAAGATAGACTGCAATGACTAACTCCTCTTTGTACTGACGTATAGTGGTGATATCAGACAGATGCTAATAAATGTCAAGCTTATTCAGAAGAACCCTTAATGAAATAAAGTGGTCCTATACAAAGTTATCTTCTATTTGTAGTGAGAAGATCTACTCATATATCTTAAAAACATGAGAAATATTTTTCATTTATCCATACATCTTTAAAGTGTCCCAGATTTTCTTTACAGGTCTTAAAAATATCACACCACAAATAACATTTAGTTCCATACTATTCGTCATCCAAGAGATAATGGCAAAGTTATCAACATACCAGTTTTCATAAGTGCTGTCTTTTGCATCAAGAGGAGGTTCAATAAGATATTTGATCTTACGACGTGTAACCAGAAATGTTTCAAAACTTTGTATCCATAATAAGTAGTTCTTCCCATCAAGTTTCTAAGAGGTCCTACTTAGGGTTTTAAATAAGAAATTCCTTTGAAACCATGTTGAGTTGAAGAAATCAGATCTAAATAGTGTTATTTAGATCCATAACAGTGAAGAAATACTCCCATTTAGATGGTATAGGAGTCCAAGAACCTATAAAAGGCAGTAGATCACGCAGATAATACAAAACCACCCTCAAAAGTAGTAGAAAGAAGTATCTACAGCCCGTCACATGGACTGCATAGAGATAAGTACCACCAACGCGATCATCGGTGATAGAGCGACCCTAAAAGGATCGCCAGACAGGCACATTGGCTTGTTCCAGGTGACAGGAAAGGACATCGACAGCTGGAGAGGCTGGCACCAACAGAAAAGGGGTCTGACAACCCTAAAGGGGACGGAGGAGAGGGCTAAAGGGTCAGGCAGTGCTGAAAGATATGCCTGAAAGGCCTAATGACGTCAACAGAGTGACCTGAAAGGCTTGGCAACGTCGACGGAAAAGCCTGGATGGCTTGGCAACGGAAAAAAGGGGATCTATGGACCCTGACGGTGGTAGGGAAGGCTTTAGGGAGGCCTGACAGAAAAGCCGACGAGGTGGTCTGTGAGACTGGTCGACCTCGAAAAAGCAGCTGTCCTATGTTAATAGATATGGAAGGGTGAAGTTTTTGGGTTGGCAATGAGATTTGACAACGGAAAACGGGGATTTGGGATAAATTGTTTTTATAAAAGCAGTATTATGGTATTATGGTGAATCAAGGCAATGAGAGTGTTAAGTCTTATGTTAAACTTTATAAGGTATTTAGATATCCATCTAAGGATCCATTTAGTGTACTATCCTATATATGTACTCTTTTGAGCCCTAATAATAGTTTAAATGGTTGTTTTCCCATTAACACATGGTACCAGAGCCCAGGGAGAAACCCTAGCCTCCCCACCACCAAGCAGCTGTCCTCCGCCGCCGGCCACTACCTCCGACCGCCACCGCCGTCGGCCATCCCGCTGCCGGAAACTCACTGACAACCTACAGGACGCCACTACAGCCGCCAGGTTTGACGGCTTCAACCTCCGGTGCCTTCTCCTCTCCCTGACGGAGCTCGGCTCACCTCCGGTAGCCTCCCTCCTCGCCGTCGGCTCCTCCGACCAGCCTCCGGCAGCCCCGCCAGCCTTGGTACGCCATGTTCACCGTCGACAGGCCCTTCTAAGGCCTGTCCGGTAGATCTAGAGGGGTGTCAGTCCCTCTTCTCCCCGTGACGGCTCTTGTCGTTGCCCCCTATGTATATCCGTATGTAAACGGAGTATAGAATATCATCTCTACTACCATCGGTGAAGATTTGGTGACTCTACTACTACTGTACGCTACGTATCTCTAACGTATTCCTTGTTTTTCGCTACTACTGCTTGTGCTTTGGATTCTCCGTCTGCATCTTGAGTATTGGAGGCACCAATTATTGATTTTCAATCCTATTTAAGATCTGATTTCTTCATTTGCCATGGTTTCTCATGAATCTCTTGTTAAGAATTTGAGCGGTAGTTTAGAAAAATTGAATGGAAAGAATTATCTACTATGGTCAGAGAGTTTTGAAACTTTTTTAGCTGAACACCGCAAACTCAAACATCTGACCCAGTCTCCTCCGGATGCAAAGGATAGCACGTATGAAGATTGGTTTACTGATGACTCAGCCATTGTTTCCTGGATGGTAAATAGCATGGAACCCACAGTTGCCCGTAATGTTATGGTTCTTCATCCAGCCAAGAAAATCTGGGACACCCTCAAACAGATGTATAGTCATGAGAAGAATATTACTCAGGTTTATGAAGTATATGAGCGAATCTTTACCTTGAAGATGGGCGATAGTTCAATCCAAGATCACTTTGGAGCGCTTCGTGCACTTCTGGAAGAACTTGAATTGTATCAACCACTTACCTCAGTTATTACTATCATGCGTAGATACAGAGAGGAACTTGCAGTAGCTGCCTATCTTTCTGGACTGAATCCGGATATCTCTTCTCAAATACGAAGCCAGATTTTGGAAGCTGATTCTACTCCGAGTCTGGAAAGCACATTTGCTAGAGTCTTACGTGTCTCTACTGGTGGACCTACTACTACTATCCCCACTGCTGATCATTCTGCTATGACTACTCGTGGTCGTGGTTGCGGTCGTAATTCTGGTAGAAGAGGCCCAAGACGAGGTGATAGTAAAGGTCGAATCCCCTGTGAGCATTGTGGTCGCACCAACCACAAGTCAGACAGATGTTGAGAGAAGTTTGGTAAATTCCACAGAGGTGACTCAAACGTCTACAGATGCTCCTTCCACCAGTGTTCAATCAGTGACTCTATCCTAAGAAGAGTATGCACAGTTCCTTCAATACAGAGAGACTCAGTCTACACCTGTTGTTGCATCCCATGCCACTACTTTCATCTCAAGTACATCTGGTTTAGTTGCCTCTAGGGACAATTCCTGGATCATTGATTCAGGAACATCCTCTCATATGACAGGTAGCCATGATCTTTATTCTTGCCTTTCTAAATTACCTGACATTAGATCTGTTTCTATAGCTGGTAATTGAGCAAGGCACTATTCGTGCTACGTCCCAATTAACTCTAGATAAAGTCCTTTTTGTACCAGAATTTCCTGTAAATCTTTTATCCATTAGCTCTATTACCAAACAATTAAACTACTGTATGACTTTTTTCCCTTTTCACTATACCTTTCAGGATTTGCAGATAGAGAAGAGGATTGGTTTGGGACGTGACAAAGGCCAGGGTGTTTACCTGTTAGTTAGAGATGAGATACCTTGGGGCACTGCAACTCTTGTTTCCACAATTGATTCATCGTTCACATGGCATTGTCGACTGGACCATCCTACTCATTAGAAACTTTAACAAGCTCTACCTTGGTTGTCTGTATCACCTTTTCAATGTGAGACTTGTGAGTTAGGTAAGCATCATCGTGCTACCTTTAGAGATCTACGTCTAGTTAAGAGTAAACGTCCTTTTGATTTAGTCCACTGTAATGTTTGGGATTCAACCAGAACTTCTTCAGTGTCTGGCTATAGATATTATATTGTCTTTGTTGATGACTTTTCTCGTGTCTTGGGTGTATTTATTGAAGAACAGAGTCGGTGTATTTAAAACAGTTAAGAAATTTTTCATGGAAATAAAGAATCAATTTTCTATTTATCCCAAAGTCTTTCGCACTGACAATGTTTTAGAGTTCACTCAAACAAGTCTTCAACAATACTGTGAATCCTTGGGTGCGTTGCAGTAAACTTCTTGTCCTCATACATCCCAGCAAAATGGAGTGACAGAGCGTAAGCATCGACATATTCTTAATGTTGCTCGATCTCTCATGTTTGAGATGCATGTCCTCAAATATCTGTGATCTGATGCTGTTCTCACTACGGTATACCTCTTCAATCGCATGCCATCCACACGACTTGGTGGGGACATTCCATTGCATAAGCTTTATCTAAGGGTTGATCTCTTTCCTCTCACTCCTTGAATATTTGGTTGTGTGGTTTTTGTTTAGGACTTGACTCTCAACCTAGACAAACTTGCTCCAAGGTCTATTCGGTGTGTATTTGTTGGTTATTCTCGTACTCAGCGTGGCTATCGTTGTTATCTTCCTACCACTAGGAAATACATTATTTCTACTGATGTCTCCTTCTTTGAATATCAAAGCTTCTTTAATAACAACCCTCCTGTTTCTGATAATATTCCATTGCCTTCGGTGGTTGAGACTGGGGAGATGGATGTTACTGATGCTCCTGTTGCAGGAACCGAGATATCTGGCAGTTTACAGGTATATCGATGACGGCCACGTCCTTTCAGTACCAATCCCTCTTCATTTTCTTCCGTTAATCTTGATTTGCCAATTGTCATCAAGAAAGGTACACGTACTTCATCTACTGCATATCCTATATCTCTTTTTGTGAGTTATAAGCGACTCCATCCTTCATTTAGTGCATTTGCCTTGTCTATCTCTTCTGAGCCCATTCCCAGAAACTACCAAGAGGCAAGCCTAGTACCTCAGTGGAAAGCAGCTATGGATGATGAAATGGAGGCACTGAGATCCCGTGAGACGTGGACACTAGTATCTAGACCAAAGCAAACCAATATTGTTACTTGCAGATGGATGTTTGCTATAAAGTACAAAGCAGATGGTACGGTGGATCGATGCAGAGCCCGATTGGCAAGCCTAGTACTTGCCTGACACTGAGACCTTCTCTCCTGTTGCCAGATTAAATTCCATCAGAGTCATTCTATCAGTGGCTATAAATAACGGAATCTGTGCCAACTAGATGTAAAAAATGCATTTTTGTGATCTGTCTGAGCTAATGTATATGAAGCAACCTCCAGGGTATGTTACTCAGAAGGAGAATCAGGTATGTCTACTAAAGAAAGCAATTTATGGGCTAAAACAGAGTCCACGAACCTGGTTTGAAAAGTTTAGCAGTATTGTATCTACTTGTTGCTTCCGCCGCTGTGTAGTAGATCACTTTGTATTCTACAGGCAAATAAAGGATGATTGTGTCCTGTTGGCTGTCTATGTGGATGATATCTTGGTTACAAGGAGTGATACCACTGGTATTCAAGAGACAAAGAATTATTTGTAGAAACACTTTGTTACCAAAAACATGGGCAGACCTAATTATTTCCTAAGTATTGAATTTGCATTTACTAGAGATAGGATGATTCTATCACAGAGAAAATATGCTATGGATCTCTTACAATAAACTGGACTTTTGGGGTGCAAGCCTGTGACTACCCTAGTGGATCAAAGTCTGAATTTTTGGGATAGCTCCTCACCTCCATTAGAGAAAGTTGACAGATACAGGAGACTAGTAGGAAAGCTGATTTATCTTACTGTTACTCGGCTTGATATTGTCTACATTGTAGGGGTTCTTAGTCAGTTCATGCAGGAACCACGAATGATACACTAGCTAGGAGTCTTAAGGGTACTGGCCTACATCAAGAAAACTCCAGGTAAAGATTTGATCTATAAAAAGAATGGTCACCTACAGATAGAAGCCTATTTAAACTCTGGATATGCTGGAAATAAAGGAGATAGAAAGTCTACTTCTGGATATTATACATATGTTGAGGCCAATCTTGTTACATGACGCAACAAGAAACAGAATGTGGTCTCTCGCTCCAGCGTAGAAGCAGAGTATAGGTCCATAGCCCACACTACTTGCGAGATGATATGACTTCGCTCACTTTTGACTGATTTGGGTTTTCCTACTCCTTCACCTATGTCCATGTATTGTAACAATCAGGCGGCTATTTACATTGCTAATAATCCCAC